>CM076414.1:644280-665395 GCA_038363315.1 Mugilogobius chulae
CTGGTTTATACAAGTTTTGGCGCCATTTTCCTGTTAATCGGGACGAGGGGCGTATCAACTCTCTCACACCTGGGACACAGTTCTGAAGAGGTCGGACTGCAGATGCGCCATCGTCCTACTGTCCCAAGTAGGAAAATGGCACCAAAACCTGTATAAACCAGCTGACCAGACACGTCACAGGAACACCAAGTGACACTTCTGAAGAAGGCTACAGTGTGCAGCCCAAACTGTCAAGGTATGGATACAAACAGAGGTCTGTTCATAAGAAAAAACAACATATAACTATAACAGAAGACCTAATGAATTCAATCGGATTAATAATCATAATAAATAATCATTAATATTGTAATAATGTGCCAAATTTGAATTTTTAATCGTGCAGAAAAAATACATTCCCTATTGTTTGCATGCCCTGAAGAAGACATTGTTTGAAACGCGTTTGCTTTGAACAAATACATTTATGTATTACAAATGCATCGAGGTGCTCAGGTCTCTTTTTCCTACTCTAGTAACATTACATTTGATTTTGTATCTACAATATCAGAGCACAACTGATTTAAGGATCATTTAACTTTTCAATTTAAAAACATTAGCATTGTAATGCTTTTGACTTTGACTTACTGACCAAGATGAGAACTCTATAGAGGTCCTGTAAAAATGTTGTCAACATGTTTCTGAGTACGACTCTTTAAAATTAAAGTTAAGAATGTAACTTTGATTATGAGGAAAAAACAAAATGCAGAGGCATCGTATTTTCACTCCACTCTTAATGTTACACGTGGAGACAAGTGTCCTGTTGATAATAGAATAGTTTCAGCTTTAAAGCAGCTGTTCAGGTTCAGAAGTGTCAAATCTATCATATTGTACCTTTTAATTTGTAAGATTACTACATAAAGCGGCAACACTCACTGACACATGTTTATGTTCCACTTTCTGGACGACAAACGACCAAAAGCAGCAATCACTTAAATAAAAATAGTTCCCGACGCCTTAATGACTTTGTTGGATGTCAGACGGTTTCCACAGTCTAATAAAAAAACATGTTTTCCATTGGAGTGAAGAAAAAGTAAGAGTAATAATCGCTGACTGGTAGACCACAAAAATCAGCACCGAATTCACACTTTCTCAAAAACTACCCGAGTGAGAAACCTTAAGCTGCTGAATCACTTTGCTCTATTTTCTTCATCCCTCTCCATCCAGTGTCTCTAACAATGTCTGTCATGGAGCAGTGTCTGATCAGAAGTATTGATCAGGAGGATGAGACTCATATAAATGTTTCCTTTCTGTTTCAGGGATGACTTCAGATATTTTCAGATGAGTGAGCTGTCAGGACCGCCGGAGGCAGCAGGATGGAGAGCGGAGTGTCGTTAGTCCTGACCCCGGCTCTGCTCCTGCCTCTGAACCCCCTAAACCCTCTGAACCGTCCCAGGGCCACGGCTTCGTCTTCCTCCTCTGCTTCTTCTCGGCGCTGGGCGGGGTTTCTCTTCGGGTACGACACGGGGGTCGTGAGCGGGCCATGCTTCTTCTCAAACACCAGCTGAACCTGAGCGCGCTGTGGCAGGAAGTCCTGGTGTCCAGCACGGTCGGAGCCGCGGCGATCTCGGCTCTGGTCGGAGGCTCGCTGAACGGCATCATGGGAAGGAGGAAGTGCATCCTGTTGGCCAGTTTCATCTTCAGCGTCGGGGGATTTGTGTTGAGCCTGGCGCCGAACAAAGAAGTGCTGCTGCTGGGAAGGATCACGGTCGGACTGGGCATCGGTAACTCCTGGTTTTAGTCCTGTTTTAGACTTGGTTCAGACCTGGTTTTTAGTCCTGTTTTCCCTGTTTCTGTTTTAGCCTGTTTTAGTTTTAGCCTGTTTTTTGTTTTAGTCCTGTTTAGTCCTGTTTCAGCCCTGTTTTAGTCCTGTTTTAGTCCTGCTTTAGCCTGTTTTAGTCCTGTTTCAGCCCTGTTTTAGCCCCTTGTTCTTAGTCCTGTTTTAGTCCTGTTTTTAGCCCTTGTTTTTAGTCCTGTTTAGCACCTGTCCTTGTATTATAGTCCTGTTTCTAGCCCTGTTTAGGTCCTGTTTTAGTCCTGTTTTAGCCCTGTTTTAGTCCTGTTTCAGCCCTGTTTTTAGCCCTTGTTTTAGTCCTGTTTTAGCCCTGTTTTTAGTCCTGTTTTTAGCCCTGTTTTAGTCCTGTTCTTAGTCCTGTTTTAGCTCCTGTTTTAGTCCTTGTTTCAGCCCTGTTTAGCCCTTGTTCTAGTCCTGTTTTAGCCCTGTTTTAGTCCTGTTTTAGTCCTGTTTTAGTCCTGTTTTAGCCCTGTTTTAGTCCTGTTTCAGCCCTGTTTTAGCCCTTGTCTAGTCCTGTTTTAGCCCTGTTTTAGTCCTGTTTTAGTCCTGTTTTAGTCCTGTTTCAGCCCTGTTTTAGCCCTTGTTCTAGTTCTGTTTTAGTCCTGTTTCTGTCCTTTTTTAGTCTTGTTTTAGTCCTGTTTTAGCCCTGTTTTAGTCCTGTTTCAGCCCTGTTTTAGCCCTTGTTCTAGTTCTGTTTTAGTCCTGTTTCTGTCCTTTTTTAGCCCTGTTTTAGTCCTGTTTCAGCCCTCTTCATCCCTGTCTCCTCTCTCTCCTCAGGTACATGCTGGGTCTGTCCGTGGTCCCGGCTCTGCTCCAGTTCTTCGGCTTCCTCTTCCTCCCGGAGAGTCCTCGGTGGCTGCTGCAGAAGGACAGAAGCTCCGAGGCTCTGACGGTTCTGCAGACGATCCGAGGAGCCGCAGACGTAGAGGAAGAGTTCGAGTCCATCAGGAGCAGCATCCAGGAGGAGCAGCGAGCGTCTGGAGCAGGAGGTCAGAGCTCTGGGGTCACTCTCTCTCTTTAGTCCGTGTGTCAGTCTGATTGAAGCAGGTTCTGTTGTGTCCTGCAGGGGAGTGGTGTTCCTCTGGGGTCACTCTCTCTCTTTAGTCCATGTGTCAGTCTGATGCAGCTTCTGTCGTGTCCTGCAGGGGAAGTGGTGTTCCTCTAGAGTCACTCTCTGTCTTTAGTCCGTGTGTCAGTTTGATTGAAGCCGGTTCTGTTGTGTCCTGCAGGAGAAGTGGTGTTCCTCTGGGGTCTCTCTCTGTCTTTAGTCCTATCTGTCCATGTCTCCGTCTTACGCAGGTTCTGTTGTGTCCTGCAGGAGGAGTGGTGTTCTTCAGAATCCTGCGTCACGCTCCGACTCGACGAGCTCTGATCGTGGGCTGTGGACTTCAGATGTTCCAGCAGCTGTCCGGCATCAACACCGTCATGTGAGTCCAACAGGGTAGACAAACAGGGTCTAAACCAGGACTAAAACACCGTCATGTGAGTCCTGCTTTAGAGTCACACTGACCCACAGATATGATTTTTACCGGTCGTTACCAGAACACTACTAACCTGTCCAGCCAGATGGATTATTCTTGCAATATTTGTGAATTCCCAAACTCAAAGATAATCCATCTGGCCTTCCAGCAGTCTGATGTCTTTTGAATCTGACACAGAGGTCTGTCGGACCAATCACATCGAGGCAGAGCGGGTTGAGGTGGGTTGGTTACAGAAAGTAGCATAGGCGCCGATTTATATTTTTTTGCGTGGGTGCCCAAAATAATACGCACTCGCGCCACGTGCACGCGCATATTGTGCACACGCTCATTTGCATATGTCTCTTTTGCGCGTTCATTTTGGTTCTTTTCTCCCCGCAACTAACAGATGTCTGGCTCGCCTGGCTTCTTTCACAGTCAGTCCTTATGTCCTTTTTACCGATCCCACTGGTTCAGAATCCTTTCAGGAGCCCAATCAGGAAGCATTAATCTTTTTATTCAGACCCCAGGTCTGTCCTTTCTGTCTGCGCAGCTCTCACCGCACTGGGCAGGGCAGACAGACAGGAGCAGTGCAGTTCGTCACTTCTTTACGTCTCGTTCTGAATCTCATCGCACCTTCTCCCACTTTTCCTGACTTGATTTCCTGCGCTGCTTTAAAGCACAGTGTGAATGAAACCATGATCACACGGGCAGGGGACAGACCAGCAGCACAGCGGCTGACGCGGGGATCCTACTACATGCAGCTCCGCTCCGCCCCAGTACGCCAGCGACAGCGCTCTGAGAGGAGAGATGTTGTATGAGCGCTTATATTCACGTAAACAGATGAAATAAAGTGAGAGAAGAGTGTGAAAGACGCTTTATGACTGAATAAATGCATGCACTCAGACATTTAGAGAAGCCTGATAATGAAAGTAGGAAAAGTCCGCCTGGGTGCTCTGACATTCCAGTGGGTGCTTGAGCCCCGCGCACCATGTGATCGGCGCCTATGGAAAGTAGTGCTTGAAATCAAACAAAACAAAGATATATGCTCCTGTGGCTGTTCGTGTTTAATATCAATAATAAATAAATTTAAAAAATTTGTCATTACCATTTTGAAGCAAAATTATGTCTTTCAATCCTACACATTTTAACATTTTAAAAGTTCAGTTTAAATTAAAACAAAAGGTTTTGTCACATTAGCATTTTCATTAGGAAAAAAAAATCATAAAATTGGTCACAAACTTGAGGAGTGAGAAGTGCAATTTCTCAACAAAAACAATGAAAGTTGATCAGAATTGTGAATAATTACTCAATTGTGATATTTGTCATAACACTAAACTTTGATGTAAAAGGCTGAGAACCACTGGACCAGAGAAACTCCTCTTAAAATATTTTCCGTTTTTATATCAGTCTGATACCGATATATCGCCCATCCCTAATTTGAACGATGAGTTGAGAGCCTGATCAGATCTTTCAGAGCTAGTTGATTAGTCTTGATTCTCTGTGTGTGACTAGGTACTACAGCGCCACCATCCTGCAGATGTCGGGAGTTCGAGACGTTCAGACGGCCATCTGGTTGTCGGCGCGACTTCGGCCACAACTTCCTGTTCACGCTGGTGGGGGTGTGGCTTGTGGAGCGCGTGGGGAGGAGGAGCCTCACCGTGGCCAGCCTCGTCGGTAACAAACTCATCACGTTCACTTCTCTGTTTCTTTCACGCAGACGCAGCCGTGTCCAGGTTTAACTCCGCAGACCTGAACTCAGCCACGTCTCATTCACTAAAACACTCAACGCAAATGTATATGTATAACACAATTCATGCACAAAGCAATTCAAAGTGCTTTACAAGGCAGGAAAATTACCATACAAAACAAAACAACTCTATTAAAAAATTACAAAATTATCATAACATTTATCCATCCATTTTTCTTGAAAAACTAGAGATACTCGGGTCAGATCTCATCCACCCGGAGCCCTGCCACTGAGGAGCTTTAAAGGGAACCCTGGTTATGAAGACAAATAAGCTAAAACACTAGTACTGTCATGCTTATTAAATAAATTACAAACAAATATATAACTGCTTTATAAAATTGTCATTGTTTATGTTGTTTTCAAGCCACTGGGAGCCGCCATTTTGGTTGATGACATAAAATAGTGTTTCCATGGTTACTCCTGTGGTTTGATCGGTGAACAGTTGAAACAAAAACACCACTGACAGTGTCCAGTTCTCCCTCTTGATTATCTTCAGTGTCACTAGATTCCACAGAATCGTTCTGTATTTGGCCAAACTCCGGCTCAAACTGAAAAGGTTTAACTGAGGAATTCATGTTGCTTAGTTACCTGCTACTGTCTGTTACCATGACAACAGTATTTTATGTCATAACCGCAGCAAAATAACAGCCTCCATGTCATTTCTTTAAAACACTATTTTAATAAAACTACAAATACTTCCAAGGTATTTTCCTGTATTTATATAAGTGATGATATAATAAGTGTTTTAGGATAAACATGTGATTATATCCAGGGTTCACTTTAACAACCTCAGTGACTTCAGCTTGAGTGATGGATGAGTCTCCGGTCCTCGTCTCTTCAGAAGACGTGACGCTGGGATTAAGGAGGTCCTCAAAGAATCTTCCACCGTCCACAACATCCCCAGTCGAGGTCACAGCTCTCCACCTGCACTGTAAACGGTGTTGGTGAAGCACTGTTTTCCTCTCCTGAGGCGTCGGACGGTTTGACAGAATTTCTTTGAGGCCGACCATAGTCCTCCTCCATGGCCTCCCCGAACCTCTCCCAGTCCGAGTTTTCCCCTCTGCGACTGCATGAGCTGCGGTACGCTTGGTCTTGGTACCTTCGTATACCGGCCAACTGGGCGTGAGAGCACTTCTTCTTCAGCCTGACATTCTTTACTTCCGGTGTCCACCACCGGGTTCGGGGATTGCCGCCACGAGAAGCAGCAGAGATCTTACGACCACAGCACTGAGCAGATGCAGAGACACTGGAGCTGAGAACATGGTCCACTCAGACTCAATGTCCCCAGTCTCACTCTGGAGCTGGAAGAAGCCCCTCAAGATTCAATATTTATCTCAATATTGTCCAGACCTAGGCTATAGCTCCAGCTACACATAAGGCAGCTTGTTTCTGATATTCATATTTTTTTCATAAGTGTTACACATTATTTTCACAATAGCTATGACTTAACCATGCATCAAGTGTTTACTGTAAATCTGTGAGAACTTAAAGAGATTCCAGTTCTTTGGATTTATTACTGCCACTCATTGATGTCTTCTGTCCTATCTAAAGGTTTATGATAAAGACACAAATCAGAAACTATTCTGCCAGTTTGGGTTTGTTTAAGGACGTGCATATTGTTGTGAATGTGAGAGACGTGTTGTGTGTTTAAAGGGACGTGTGTGAGTCTGCTGGTGCTGGCTCTGGGGTTCCTTCTGTCGGCTCAGAACTCTCCTGCTGTTACAGAGAGACTCAACAACACGTCTGTCTGCAGCAGATACAGGTCAGACACACAGTTTTAAAGTTTATTTAGACCCACAGTTAATATGTTTGAATATTTATACGTGATGTTTCTTTAGTTTATGTAAAAGCTGTATGTTTTTAATGTGTTTTAATGTTGTTTTTCTGTAGTTTTTTTTATGTTTTTAATGTGTTTTGTTACAGTTTATGTGAAGGTTGTATGCTGGATCCAGGCTGTGGCTTCTGTTACAAAGAAAACCGCAGCTCTGTGGTGGATTCTTCATGTGTCGCTGTAGATCCGGCGTCTACGGACCAGGCGGCTCAGGGACGGTGAGAGACGCGCTCACGGGAGGGCATCTGACTCTTTCTGTCTCTGTGGGAGGGCATCTGACTCTTCCTCCCTCATGTTAAACCCTGTACTTTCTTCCTCAGGTGTATAAACGGACTCTGGACTCGGGTCTGGTCTGGGCGTACAACTTCTGTCCTTCGTCTTTCTCCTGGATCATCGTCCTGGGGCTGGTGCTGTACCTCGCCGCCTTCGCTCCAGGTCAGAGGTCACACACAGAGGTCACACAGAGGTCACGCAGAGGTCACAGTTCTTTCAGAGTCAGTAATCTATTTTTTCTGGTGCTCTAAAGGTTTCATTTTCATTGACAAAACAGTAAGTTTAGTGTCAGAAGTAAATGTTGCGTCGCCCCTTTGTTATAGTTTGACATATGACATTAATAAAGGATCAAAAAAATAGTTTGGGGTTTATAATTAACATAAAAAAAGCAAGAGCCGTAAAGGAACCGGTCTCGAAAAGCAAGTATCGTTAAAGTACTTGAAAAAACAGTACCCAGCCCTATGTATGGTTGTCGTTGTTGTTGACATGTTTGTGTGTTTATGTGTTTAGTAGTGATGGGAAGATTACCCGATTTGTACCGATACATGGATGTAAACATGTGCGATGCGAGTGCGTCGGTAGAGAGGAGCTACATCGATGCAGATCGTGTGACAAAAGCAGCTGCATCGGATTATCAGACTATTTACCGATGAATCTAGATTTTTCACGATTCACTGATGAAGGTGTCTGTCTCCTACACAGACACGCACATACACTCGCCCACAAACTGAAGCTGACACTGCTGCAAACGCTGTGTATTTCTGACATTCCTTATGTAGGCTGTTTGTGGTTTACTTTCATCTGAAAATGTGCCAACAACAAATAGCTCAATCTGTTGGCGTTTGTCTCTCTCAGTCAAAGCACCTTTCATTCTCACATAAGCCTGCGTAATAACAACAGTGTCCAGTGTGCCTTACCTGCGTATTGTAGTGGAGGAGACAGGTAAAGCAAATCAAGCGTCTCCGGGTGTTGAAGATTCACGTAGTCCATTGAAACTCGTGTGTTCTGAAGAAAAGAACGTTTAAAGCGCTCCGCAACACGTTATATTCCACGGTGAATATGCAGGAATGCCACGTCTGTGCTCGGTAAAAGAGAGCTGTCCTTCCCGTGTTTATGTCCAAATTTAGGCGGTCTGCGTCTTCCCAGCGCGCTGGTCCTCGGTCTGGCCCGTGTTTGTTTCAGGCGATGTGTTTTCTCCACGCGCTGGTTCTCGGCGTTTCTTTTCTCCTCGTATTCCTCCGCGCGCTGCCGTCCCTCTTCACGCCTCGCGCGGCCTGGATGCGGCGTCTATCGCTGCTCTCAGTCTGAGTTTGGGCCTCTGATTTGCCCCGCCTCCACAGCAGATCTGTCCAATGAGAGCGCTGGGTCTCACACATGTAGGCTACGTCTGATTATGCTTTTAAAGTCCGACTGCACACTGCACTGTGAAAAATTTGATACACTCTGAACCAAAAATAATAATATATTATTATTTATAATACGTTTTAGAAAGTTAGTAATTTAATTTTCAAGTGACTGAAAGATAGTTTTACATGGCTTGAATGTATCTGGGGTAATAGAAGCTCTTGAATGATTAAACAGACTAAATATTTTTAAGTATTTGAATAAAAAACAGTGAATCGAGATGCATCGTGATAAGGGGGCATATCGAACCGAATCGATCGTTAGCTGTAAGACATGTATCTTAAAAAAATCGTATCGCTGCAAGTGTATCGGGATGCACATCGTATCGGACAAAGATCCAAGATTCCCATCACTAGTGTTTAGGCATGGGTCCGATGCCGTGTCGTTGTTGTAAACATGTTTGTTGTTGTTTGTTTTCAGGTATGGGTCCGATGCCGTGGACAGTGAACTCTGAGATCTTTCCTCTCTGGGCTCGTAGCACAGGAAACGCCTGTTCAGCCGGAGTCAACTGGACTTTTAACGTCCTGGTGTCGCTCACGTTCCTCCACGTGGCCCAGTACCTCACCTACTACGGTAAGAACAAGTATTTAACCTGTTATAAACACAAAAACACAAACTACTGCAGTATTAACAAGAACTACAACAGTAAGAACCCAGAAACTCACTTACTACAGTAACAAATATCTTTACTATGGTAAGAACCAGAACCTTTCGGTGTATTGCAAACTATTTTATTCAGAATGGTAAAATGTAAGGTTCCGTTCTTTCTGTTTTGTTGCTCTTATTCTGACGTTCTTCCTGTCCTGACTCTTATTCTGACGCTCACAGGTGCGTTCTTCCTGTCCTGACTCTTATTCTGACGTTCTTCCTGTCCTGACTCTTACTTTGACGCTCACCGGTGCCTCTTCCTGTCCTGACGCTCTATTCTGACACTCACAGGTGCCTTCTTCCTGTCCTGACTCTTATTCTGACACTCTTCCTGTCCTGACTCTTATTCTGACACTCACAGGTGCGTTCTTCCTGTCCTGACTCTTATTCTGACACTCACAGGTGCGTTCTTCCTGTCCTGACTCTTATTCTGACACTCACAGGTGCCTTCTTCCTGTCCTGACTCTTATTCTGACGTTCTTCCTGTCCTGACTCTTACTCTGACACTCACAGGTGCCTTCTTCCTGTCCTGACTCTTATTTTGACGCTCACAGGTGCCTTCTTCCTGTCCTGACTCTTATTCTGACGTTCACAGGTGCCTTCTTCCTGTCCTGACTCTTATTCTGACGTTCACAGGTGCCTTCTTCCTGTCCTGACTCTTATTCTGACGCTCACAGGTGCCTCTTCCTGTCCTGACTCTTATTCTGACGCTCACAGGTGCCTTCTTCCTGTCCTGACTCTTATTCTGACACTCACAGGTGCCTTCTTCCTGTCCTGACTCTTATTCTGACGCTCACAGGTGCCTTCTTCCTCTACGCCGGCCTGGTGGTCCTGGGCCTGGTCTTCGTCCTGGTTTTTCTTCCTGAAACTCGAGGTCTGCAGCTGGAGGACATCGAGGGCCTGTTCTCCTCCGGGTTCTGGTTCTGTTCGTCTGGATCTTCTCGCGCCGAGGTCCAGTACACTCGGGTAAACGGAACCGACCAGGACCGAGACCAGTCCGACCGGGAGCCTGACTCGGACTCAGACGAGGACCAGGACTAGGACTGGACTCTGCAGAGCTGTGGGATTTGTGACTTTTCCTGTGGTTTTTCTGTTTGTTTGGTTTTGGGAGCAGTTTGTTCTAAAGTCTGGTCGGTCTCATTGTATTTTACAGAGAAATCATGTTTTTCCACATATTTAGTAACAAACTGTGACTAGATCAATCATT
Source organism: Mugilogobius chulae (assembly GCA_038363315.1). Classification (NCBI taxonomy): domain Eukaryota; kingdom Metazoa; phylum Chordata; class Actinopteri; order Gobiiformes; family Gobiidae; genus Mugilogobius; species Mugilogobius chulae. The sequence continues at coordinate 654,679 of CM076414.1, forward strand.
TACATTTCATTTTGTAACTCTACATTCCTCTGCACAATTGTCTTTCCAAAACTCAATCTTATTTCTAATGTTTGGACGAGGCCTCTAATTATTATTCAGCTACATCATGTTTTAACCTAAAACGTCTCCCTAAGATTATTATGAAGTTATGTGATAATTATCATGTAATAACGTGATATTATCGGGTCATTTTGTGATGGTTTCACTCAGGGTTGCGCCAAAAATCAAAAGATCGATAAATCTCAATCACAACCTTGCTCAGTCTCGATGAAAAAGCAGTGCACAAAGACTGACAGGTCCATCAGCCAATCACAGAGTAGGACATGCAGGCGCCCACTACAGTCTTTATTTTTAAAAATGGTCATTGTTAATTTATTCATTTTTTCATTCATTTTCTACCGCTTAATCCCGTTAGGGGTCGCACGTGACTGGAGCCTATCCCAGTGACTTTGGGCCTTACCCCGGGCTCACACTAACTACGTACCGGACTGCGGACCGGACTCCGGAGGCTTTCCAATTCTTGAAAAGTAATGAGAGTGGCTCACACCGCGATGCATACGGTCCGGAGATCCGCGCGGATGTGCTCCGTACATCCAAATCGTTTCCGTTGGAAGGAACTTTTTCCGGACAGCTGGAGCCATCCGCAGCCCTTTTTGGTGAAGTTTTGAAAACAAGACACGACAAACAGGAAACCAAGCGCTCGCGGGTGAAGAGAATCCGGTGGTTTTCAAAATAATATCATTACGTTTCTACTACTACAACAAATACGTCAAAATGCTCGACACATACGCGACTATTGAACACACAGGAGGTAAATAAACGTCCGTACCCATTATGCGTCGAAAAATCCAACAGAAACTGAAGTGACGTGAAATAAGCCAAAAACACGGCGCAAGTGTTCCTTGTTTACATGTACATGTGCCAGAGATCACGTAAACTCCCCGAAACTCCCAAGTTGAGCGTGAATTCCCGTGAACTCGTGGTCTCGTGAGGCCAGCAGAGTCTGTACATACACATGTGTGTTCTGGAGGCAGTGTGAGTGACAACCGGACCCAGACGGATCCGGATCTGCATCTGCATCTGGAGGCAGTGTGAGCCCGGGGTTAGGTGGGGAACACCCTGGACAGTGGACAACTCGTAGCAGGGTTAAACAAACATTCACTCTCTCAGTCACTCACAGTGAAGCCCAATGAACCTAAACATAGATGTTTTTGAAGGTGGGAGGAAACCGGAGAAAACCTGCGGTGACACGGGGAGAACATGCAAACTTCTCACAATCTCTCTGGGTGAAGTTTGCATGTCATTGTCAATGAAATGCCTTTAACTTTTCCTCATCGTAAAGACGAGTCGTGCTTTTTATTCTCACCTGTGCTCTGACTGAACCAGAGCCGAGCCTGGAGCCTCAGAGATTTTATGTTCAGTGTGAGGTTTTAGTGACACAAAAGACACAAACTGATGGGTTCACAGTAAAGTGTCTCCACACTAATCTGCGACAGAGATAATGTTGTCCACTGATTGATTAAAGATGCCAACATTTATCAGAATGCAGGAAATATCATCAGTTAAGGTAAACTTTTCCTTTTATGGCTCTGGACCTTTCTGACTGTTACTGGGCGTGTTATTGGGCGAGCATTAACTTTCCAAACAATCTAAAAAATGCTAATGTAGATGTTGTGATTACCTAAAATCTTCATACAATTACCTGATAATATCTCTGTAATTCTGTAATAGCTTTTGATTAAAACGTGATCCAGCTGCAAAATAATAAAGTTTTGACTAACTGGGAATTTACACCAGGAGCTGCAGCAGCACGTAACTGCAGCAGCACGTCATACGCGCGTATTTTCAAAAGCTTCAATCTCCACTAGACGCGTCAGTGCTGCTCCAATAACGCGAGCCTGAGCATCTACACACATGAATAAACCAAAAAACTGCTCCATATTATGAACGAGGAAGAGCCTAAAACTGTGAATCAGAGGTGTGTTCATTAACAGGCCGCGGTGCTGCATTTGCATATTTTACATCAGGGTTTTTTGCCTACTTCACGTTGTACTAAGAACCTTAATTGTTCTTCTATTTTTCACACCGTCCGCGCAAATAATAGCGTAGGATTTCTCTCGCCTGCTCTCTCATCCACGTGCACGCGCATTGGCACCCCAACAGGCACGCGCAGCACCGAGAAGAGCAGCTGGAGGAAGAGCAGACCCGCCGGGGGAGAAAAAAAGAGGGTAGGGGCTAAACCGGCTCATATAAAGCGATTGTGAACAGAGGGAACAGTGTTGTTTTCACAAACACGTTCGTTATAAGTTAAGCTGTAAAATGATGTGCGGTTTATAACAGTCTGACTCATATTCATGGAGAAAAGAGCCTTTTAAGGACGTGATTTAAAGAAATCAGAAAGTTAGCAATGTTCACGGTCGTTAACGGCCGTTCACGGAGCTTCTGGGCACTTTACATGTTGGTTTAGTGGTTGTAATCTTTGTAATTGACGTATTTTGAAAGAGCATGGTACTTTATTTTGTCTCTGCGCGGCTTTTTCTTGTGTTTTTCCTGGTAAAACGCCCGGGAGACGCGCCATTGACGCTGATAAATTAGAAGTCCGACCTATTTTGAACGATGCGTAGCGTATTGACGGCCGTCAGACGGCCGTCTGACACTTCTGGTGTAAATGGTCAGAACCAAATCAGACTTGATTCCATTATGAGCGTATCTTGCGCGTATGACGGCCGTATGACGTGCTGCTGCAGTTACGCGCTGCTGCAGCTTTGGTGTAAATTGGGGGTAAACTTGAGTAAAATACAATGAGATCGTCTGGTCCTGGATCTTTTTTTGGGTTTTTCCTGCTGCTCTGGACCTGGACTGGACCTGGACCATGTTTCTGCTCTGGACCTGGACTGGACCTGGGGATATTTCTGCTGCCTGTGTGAGTTTTCTCTTTTCTTTTGGTGCTGACGGAGTTTCTGCTCAAACTCACACACTTCATGAACCAGACGAGTCAGATATAAGTGTAATGTTTTGTATTTTAGCACAGCTCTGAGCAGAGGTTTGGCCCGGACAGCGACATCGCCTACATCACTGTGAGTCTCATAAATAAATAAAGCTTTATTTTAATGTTTTCAGTCAAAGTTTAACCAGAATGTCCTGTTTTCTCCACAGCTCAGATAAATAAACGCCTCGTGTTTCTGCTCTTTTCATTTGTTTTTATCACAAACACTTTTACAAAAGAACAAATTCTCAATCAATCTTTATTAATTGTTTGTTTAAATGTCAGATTATATTATATTTCTGTACAGAGTCTATAAATGATATAAATGTGTATTTTAAAAAGTCTGTCTTGTGTTTTTCTTGTGAACAGTTTTACATTTTGAGGCCTTTTTTCACAAACAAACTTTCACTAAATACATCTGTTATTTCATATATGTAATAATAACAATGGTTTTATTAGTTTAGCCTTTATTTTGTGTCATATTGTAAAGAGTAATATGATCTTTAACATCAGATACAACTGTCAGGATAAAATGTTTTGATGAGCGGTGCATTCAAGCAGTCGTGATCTGGACTTGTCTTGTGCAGAAACATAATCAATAGATGCTAAACTCAATGCTGATGCTAATTGATCATTTACACACATAACACAGAGCGCGTAGGGCACCATCTGCTCAGGAGGCACAAAAACAGTTTTTCTGACCACAATTTCAATCCTTTTTTACTTATGTTACGGCGTACATTTAGGACTTACTCGTTTTCTTTAGGTGTAAACAAGTAAGTTCAATTTCAAGTTACTAAAAGTTTAGGTCTGAGGCTTGGGGCAGGTTAAGATTAGGATCAGGATTTCATAAATAAGAACACATCTTAACAACAACCATAGAAATGAACTGGGACTAAGACATATTTACACAAAACAGCCGTGAACTCGAGCTAATCATACGTAATACACATGTCCTGTAATGTTGAGGTAAATGTAGGCTTTCTGTGAGATCAGGCTCATAGGACACATATTGGGCCAGTTACGAGGAGAAACAGCAGACGAATTAAAACAGCTGCAGATTTGATCACGCAAATTACCGCGGCAAAAGACTGCAGATTCTAGCTGAGCGGTGTTCAGTGTGCACAAGAGAGGGAAGGTTGGGAGGGTGAAGTGCAGCGGCCCTGATTTAGCTTTAACCTAGAGCACTATCACCGAGTGAATTTCACCCGAGCAAATGTATTTACATGATTTTCAATATGTTGTATTTTTCTGAGTGTCATGAGTCCCTGGGGCTTCACCAGTGTTTATGACTTCTATGAAGGTGTTTCCCCAAAGCCACTTTTACCTACAGACTTGTTTTCAGGTGATTTTCACCGGCGATAGTGAAAGAAGGTAATGTACGTTTTGGGTGGATTTCACCAGTGATAGTGTGAGTGTTTAAAATCAAGTGATCCTGCAACATGTCAAGAGTCACAACATTCAGACTCATTATATTTTCATCATATTTACTGTCCCTGGTCAACTCCAGCTTCATTCTGTGGCAGGATTAGTGTCTCTGACATCTCAGTGAGTAACACAAGTTTGCTTTTGGGTGATTTTCACCCGGCAACAGTGATAGAGGGTAATGTACGTTTACTTATTTTTTTTTTTTTTTTTTTTTTGAGAAAAGCTACATTATGTAGTTAGCTATTTATATGAATTATGAATCTATATCACAAAGTGGTGATTTCAAAGTGAATTCTTCTGGTGAAAACTATATTTTAATCAAGTGAGTCATTTTTACACTGAAAGAAATACAAAGTTTTTGTTCGTCTCTCCTGTAGTTGTTTGTGTGCCCAGGAGTCTGAGCTTCACCAGGAAGTCTCACATGTCTCAGGAATGGGTCAACCAAAGATCAAGTTACCTGCGTCAGTATTTTTTTTTTTAGGAAGTTTTTGTTCTCAAAATCCAAATGTTTCAGTAATTTTGGAGCATGTTTGTAAGATCTTCCTATATTTCTATTTTCCATTTTGTTACAGATATCACAGTTGAAAATAAAAGAAAACCACTGTAATTTATCAAGTGTTGTCATATTTAGATCTATTTTTTATGACAAGTACTTTTTTTGGGGAATATGATATCGGGTGAAAATTACCCGACAAAAGTGATGCTGTAACTTTTTATAGCGAATGTGTTCTTGGGTTAACCAGAAAGATTGTAGAAATGGAGTTGACTCCTTTGTTTTCCTCCAACATAGTCTCCGGAGAAAACATAGATATACCACAAAATATTAAAAATCTAAAATATGCACAAATTTTAGTTGAAGCTTTGTGGCGACATTTTCTTTGGGTTAAATGTGTAAGTTTAGGTCTGGGGCTTGGGGTAAGTTAAGATTTACTCGTTAAACCCAAAGAAAATGCCATCACGAAGCTTTAACTAAAATGTTTTTTTCTTTTCGTAGCATATTTACGTTAAATGGTGTCTGGAGACTGGGCTGTTTCCCTCTCTTATAGCGTTAGCTTAGCATTAACAGCAAGAACTCAACTAACACAAAATATGAATAGGGCCTACTGCTGAGTAAATGTCAAACACACTGCTCATTCGATTCCATTTTTAGATTTTAAGGCAGAAGTGACGTAGGTTCTTAGGCTCTCACTTGATAAAACTATTTTCCTCTTGTCCTCTGGGGAGCCCCGTAATTTTGTGATAATAGTCAGAAAATGTGACTATTATCAGTTTAGTTTGATCATTCTAACTCTACAGTGGCCCTGAAGGACAGAACACAACTGCAAATTCAAAAACATCATACACCAAAATCCCTAAATATAAACCCAAATTCAAAGAAGCACATTAGATCCTCTCAGATCTCAGAAGCTAAGCTCAGGCCTGGTCTGGACTTAGATACAGTGGAGATGTAAAGTGAATTGTCTCTTTAAATCAGTGGGGCCAACTCGTCTTTAGAGGATTTACTTTGGAGATGTAAAGTGAATTGTTCTTTAAATCAGTGGGGCCAACTCGGTCCTCTAGAGGATTTACTTTGGCGCTGAGATCTGTTAGGAGTGTCTGACTGTCAAAGTTCACTAAATCAAGTTTATTCTATTAAAATGTTAATAACGCTAGAGTTTAATCAATCTTACTGCAAATTTTTAAAAAGCAACAAAAACATCTTAAATGGCTCTTGTCAAGCAGCAGCAAGTCATAATTATCACATTAATTATGTGATCATATCAAGTAATTATTATCACCAGATACTATCACGTTATTACCTGATTGTTATCATGAAATGTCCTGATAATATCATACAATTCTGTAGGCTAATAGTTTTAAGTTAAAACGCTGAAAAATAATAAAATACAGATTGGCAGTACTGGGCTTCCGTACATTTAGAACCACAATCACGATATTATTTAAAATTTAAAATATTGTCCTTGTCTTCAGAGTTTACTTTTGGATTTTATTCTAAGCTAACCTTTTATTGATCCTGAATGTGATGTAGCTCATTAGTTTGATAAAAGTGACACAGAACAAACCCTTCTTTAGATAAACACTTGTTGCCTCGTGCACTTAGGATGAACCTGCTCCTCGCGCTCGCTCTCATCCTCTCCTTCACGCCGTGACGTCAGCCCGTCGCGCAGAGGAGCGGCGCGGCGTCATTACGCACTGCGGCTGCTCGTGTCTCTGTCCTCTCCGTGTCCACAGCTCCGGGCGCACACAGCGGCACTGCCAGGCCCCGTGTCCGCCCTGCAGAGCCTCGAGCCGGCACAGCTCTGCCCTCGCGCCCGCCGCTCACAGCCGCTCCGGGGAGGTGACGTAATGACGCACACACGCAGCCCGGCGCAGGAGGAATAACAAGACTTCTGTGTTTTTTGGAGATTTGATTTGATTTGTTTTTGTGTGTTTTTGTCACGACGTGCACGCGCAGACATGAGCGCGGACGAGAGCTCCGTGCGCGTGGCCCTCAGGTGAGACGCACGCGCACACGCTGGACATCACACATCATCACTATGACGTCACTCAGGCACCCAAAGGCCCGCACCTGCTCCAGGACCTGCTCCAGGACCTGCAGGGCCTGGTTTAGTCCTGTTTTAGTCCTGTTTTAGTCCTGGTTTAGTCCTGTTTTAGTCCTTTAGTCCTGGTTTTTAGTCCTTGTCCTTTAGTCCTGCTTTTCAGTCCTGTTTTAGTCCTGCTTTAGTCCTGGTTTAGTCCTGCTTTAGTCCTGTTTTAGTCCTTTAGTCCTGTTTTAGTCCCTGCTTAGTCCAGTCTGTTTTAGTAGTCGCTGGTTTAGTCCTGTTTAAGTCCCTGTTTAGTCCTGCTTTAGTCCTGTTTAGTTTAGTCCTAGTCCTGTTAGTCCTGTTTTAGTCCAGTTTTACGTCCTGGTTTAGTCCTGTTTTAGTCCAGGTTTAGTCTGTTTTAGTCCAGGTTTAGTCCAGGTTTAGTCCCGTTTAGTCCGCTTTAGTCCAGGTTTAGTCCTGCTTAGTCCAGTTTAGTCCTGCTTAGTAGTCCTGGTTTAGTCCCAGTCCTTTAGTCCTGCTTTAGTCCTGTTTTAGTCCTTTTTTAGTCCTGTTTTAGTCCTGCTTTAGTCTGTTTAGTCCTGCTTTAGTCCTGCTTTAGTCCAGGTTTAGTAGTCCTGTTTAGTCCTGCTTTAGTCTAGTCCTGTTTAGTCCTGCTTTAGTCCTGTTTTAGTCCTGTTTAGTCCTGGTTTAGTCCTGGTTTAGTCCTGCTTTAGTCCTGTTTTAGTCCTGTTTAGTTTTAGTCCTGGTTTAGTCCTGCTTTAGTCCTGTTTTAGTCCTGGTTTTAGTCCTGTTTAGTCCTGCTTTAGTCCTGTTTTAGTCCTCTGTTTTAGTCTGGTTTAGTCCTGCTTTAGTCAGTTTAGTCCTGCTTTAGTCCTGTTTAGTTTTAGTAGTCCTGCTTATCAGTCCAGTTTTTAGTCCTGTTTAGTCCTGTTAGTCTAGTCCTTAGTCTGTCCTGTTCTTGTTCTTGTGTGCTGATGTACTGTATTTTAAAGTTGTTCAGATTTGTGCTGAGAGAGAGAAACTCACTTTCTGCTGAACGAGGATTTAGATGAGAACTTTAATAATCCCAACAGAGAGATAAAGAGAGAGAATAGAAAGAAAGAGAGAGAGAGAGAGAGATGTGATGAAAAGGTGTGAAGTTGTAAACCCAGAAGAAAACCTGGACTGGACAGTGACCTGCACAATTCGACCTAAATTCTGATTATAGGTTTTTTTTTCTGGATCACACAGCCTGAACTTTTGTGACTATACACTTCCCTCTCTTTTTGACTCTCTTCTTTCCTCCTCTTTTCTCACTTTTCTCTTCTCTTCTGCTCTCTCTTTCTCTCTCTTCTCTCTCTCCTCCCTCTCTCTTTTCCTCTCTCTCTCTCCTCCCTCCCTCTCTCCTCTCACTCTCTCTCCTTCTCTGTCTTCTTCTCTCTCCCTCTCTCTCCCCCTCCCACTCTCCTCTCTCTTTCCCTTTCTCTCCCCCCTCCCACTCTCCTCTCTCTCTCTCCCGCCTCCCACTCTCCTCTCTCTCTCTCTCTCTCTCTCTCCTCCTCTCTCGTTCTCTCTCTCTCTCTTTCTTCTCTCTCTCTCCCGTTCTCCCCCTCCCCTCCCTCTCTCCGCTCACTCTCTCCTTTCTCTGTCTTCTCTCTCTCTCCCTGCTCTCCCCCCTCCCACTCTCCTCTCTCTTTCCCTTTCTCTCCCCTCCCCTCTCCTCTCTCTCTCCCTTTCTCTCCCCTCCCACTCTCCTCTCTCTCTCTCCTCTTCTCTCTCCCTCCCTCCCCTCCTCTCTGCTCTCTCTCTCTCTCTCTCTCCTTCTCTCTCTCCTCCTTCCTCTCTCTCTCTCTCTCTCTCTCTCTCTCTCTCTCTCTCAGCCTCTCTCTCCACTCTTCTCTCCTCTCTCTCTCTCATCTCTCTCTCTCTCTCTCCTCTCTCTGCTCCCTCTCTCTCTCTCTCCTCTTCTCTTTCTCTCAGACTAGATCTTCTCTCCTCTGATCCTCTCTCACTTCGATCGTGTCAGTCACATTTCTGCTGCGTTCGTTGTCTCGTCTCGGGCTTGATGTCACTGTGTGTGTGTCAGATGCCCTCCCCTGGCCCGGCTTAGTCCTGCTTTAGTCCTGCTTTAGTCCTGCTTTAGTCCTGCTTTAGACCTGCTTTGTCCTGCTTTAGTCCTGCTTTAGTCCTGCTTTAGTCCTGCTTTTAGAGTCCTTAGTCTTGTTAGACCTGCTTTAGACTTTTGTTCTGCTTTAGTCCTTTTAGTCCTGCTTTACCTGTTTAGTGCTTTAGAACCTGCTTTAGTTCCTGCTTTAGTCTGCTTTAGACCTGGTTAGACCTGGTTTAGACCTGCTTTAGACCTGCTTTAGTCCTGCTTTAGGACTTGCTTAGTCCTGCTTTAGACCTGGTTGACTGCTTTTGTCCTGCTTTGTCCTGCTTTAGTCCTGCTTTAGTCCTTTAGTCCTGCTTTAGTCCTTAGCTTAGTCTGCTTTAGACCTGGTTTAGACCTGCTTTTGTCCTGCTTTAGTCCTGCTTAGTTTCACTGCTTTAGTCTGCTTTAGTCCTGCTGCTTAGTCCTGCTTTAGACCTGGTTTAGACCTGCTTTTTTGCTTTAGTCCTGCTTTGACCTGCTTTAACTGGTTTAGACCTGCTTTAGACCTGCTTTAGTCCTGCTTTAGACCGCTTTAGTCTGGTTTAGTGCGCAGCTTTAGTCCTGGTTTAGTCCTGCTATTAGACCTGGTTTAGTCCTGCTTTAGACCTGGTTTAGTCCTGCTTTAGTCCTGCTTTACCTGGTTTAGTTAGTCGGCATTTAGGCCTGCTTTAGTCCTGCTTTAGACCTGGTTAGACCTGCTTTAGTCCTGTTTTAGTCCTGCTTTAGTCCTGCTTTCCTGCTTTAGTCCTGCTTTAGTCCTGTTTTGTCCTGCTTTAGACCTGCTTTAGTCCTGGTTTAGTCCTGCTTTAGTCCAGGTTTAGTCCAGCTTTAGTCCTGATGAGCTCGAGGAGGCCAGACTAAACCCGGCCTGTCTCTGAATGTGGACGCACTTATTTAAAACTGCTCCAGATTTAGACCAGACGTAACAGAGACCTCGAGTCCAGGGTTAGACCTATTTTAGTCCTGGTTTAGTCCTGCGTGTAGACCTGGTTTAGTCCTGCTTTAGTCCTGGCTTTAGTCCTGAGTTCCTGCTTAGTCCTGCTTTAGTCCTGCTGAGTCCTGCTTTAGTCCTGGTTTAGTCCTGCTTTAGTTCGCTTTAGTCCTGCTTTAGTCCTGCTTTTAGTCTGTTGAAGTCCTGCTTTAGTCTTTAGTCCTGCTTTAGTCCTGCTTTAAGTCCTGGTTTAGTCCCTGCTTATTCCACAGTTTAGTCCTTGTTTAGTCTGGTCCTTGTCTCTGTCTCTGTCTTTTGTCAGACATAATCAGATTAAACATGAGTCTGCAGATGCTTCTCTCGTCCCATGGGAACCACAACAGATCAAGATGACTAAAATCAATATAGTTATTGATCAAAAGCAGGTCTAAACCAGAACTACCCAGGACTAAACCAGGACTAAACCAGGTCTAAAACCAGGTCTAAACCAGGTCTAAACCAGGACCTAAACCAGGTCTAAAAACTCAGTCTAAAACAGACTAAAAACAAGTTCTAATAACCAGGTCTCTAACCAGTCTTAAACAGGACTAAAGCAGACTAACCAGGTCTAAACCAGCGTCTAAACAGGACTAAAAAAAGGACCTAACCAGGACTAAACCAGGTCTAAACCAGGTCTAAACCAGGGTCTAACCCAG
>CM076414.1:666395-700152 GCA_038363315.1 Mugilogobius chulae
TTTTACTTGTTTTCTACAAATGAATCTCAGTTCAGTGTCTCTGTTTACTTTGTGCCTCTATGGCCATCTGCTTGTGTTTTTCTGTTTACTGTCACACGCACTCTTAACCTGCAGTGCATTTTTGCAGTATTTTGCATGGGTGGCTATCATTTTTGAGATGCTAAGCTTCATAACTTATGTATTTGACACCCGCCTCGCACAAACATTTTAGTGGACCCACCTTCCGAATAGAGTCGTTAACTTGCAGTAGGACTAGACATAATTTAGCATGTTTTTGTTAGTTCTTCTGACGTGAGTTATGCCTTGAAATAGAGCCTAGTTTAGGGATGCCCACATTGTTGCTCTATGTATCTATAGTTCATGGTAATTGTTCGCTGGGGATGTCTCCTGCTATGAGTGTCGATGATCATCGTAGGGTTATGATCGTCTTGACTACTTATGCTGACTCCTTTCTGTTTTTAATCAAACATAATTTACAAACTTTCTGTTCACAAACTTTTTCTTGATTCATTTAAAAATATCATTTATATTTACTACTAGCGTTTTAAGCTGTCATTTATATTTACTACTAGCATTTTTAACTATTTATATTTACTACTAGCATTTTAAACTATCATTTATATTTACTACTAGCATTTTAAACCATCATTTATATTTACTACTAGCATTTTAAACTCTCATTTATATTCCTACTAGCGTTTTAAACTATATTTATATTTACTACTAGCGTTTTAAACTATCATTTATATTTACTACTAGCATTTTTTAACTATTTATATTTACTACTAGCATTTTAAACTATTTTATATTTACTACTAGCATTTTTTAACTATTTATATTTACTACTAGCATTTTTAAACTATCATTTATATTTACTACTAGCATTTTAAACCATCATTTATATTTACTACTAGCATTTTAAACTCTCATTTATATTTCCTACTAGCATTTTAAACTATCATTTATATTTACTACTAGCATTTTAAACTATCATTTATATTTACTATTAGCATTAATCTACTAAATTAATTTGTACAAACCTGTCATACACACTTTAAATGCATTTATTTGTCATAAACTGTAGAGCTCCATCTCTCCTTAAAACGTAGCAAATGGACTTTGGTCAAAGAAAATCTCTGAATAAAGAGGATTATTTATTGGCTAAATTATTAACAATATAGCTAGAGATGATAATATTATAAACAAGAGTTAGCAGATTTCACTGAACAAGTAGGTTTGACCTAACTTCAACAAATAAACAAATTCACAGGGTTTTATGTCGAATATTGGGCATCGTGTATTTTGGGCGACATTTAGACAGATTTATATCTTAAAACAAGTTATCTAATGTTTAAAACACATTCCATTTTATTTCCATCTTTATGCGAGTGAATGATATGGATCCAACCCAATAGTTCTGACACAACAAAACATATAATTGTCTTGTTTTGTAGTTGGTTATGGAGATAAAAATCTTGAAAATTATCATTATAAAGCATTCAATTTGATCTGCTGAAACTGGCTTAACCCAAACAGCAACACTCGGCAATTATGTGTGGAATGTTGAAATAAATACATATATTTACTAATAATAGCGGGAAATACAACTCAAATAAATAGAAAAATGACCAGAGCGGACTAAATATTAGAGATTATGTACAGTATTAGGGCCCCACATTCTTCACAAAGCAGAAGAAGTTCATTATAAAACACTTACTGATGTTTACCCTTCGAATGAATTCATCAGAAAATGTTTTGGAATTGAATGTAAGAGGTGTTCCTTCTGTGAGATGAAGATAGAAACCACAGATCACATTTCTTTGAATGTTTCATAGTTTGACTTTATGAGAAGATGTAGCCTACACTTTAGGTTCTCTTCTAAAACAGCCTCACATCAATGAGTCACTAAAAAGGACATTATCTTTGGACTTATATGGAAGACAAGAAAACAAACTTCTAAATGTTATTCTTAAACTTGGAATTTCTTTATCCATAAAAACAGAATTCTGAAATGTAAACCTCTTTTTCACATATTTCATCAAAAAGAATCTGAAACTGTTTGTTGCATCGCTCAGTTTAATAGAAAACAAGAATGCAGTCACTTTAAATAAACTTACTGCAGAATACGAACTCTTTGACCCTGAGCACAAAGTATTTTTGTTTAATACTCCTGTCTGACCTCTGTTAGTCATAATCTGAAGTATCTCACTCAGGCCAATATGTACGTGTCATATTTTGTTAATTGAAAAACTCCTACTACGTGACTGAGGAAACGTCTGCTGTACAAGTCTATGGCGCCATCTTGTGACCAGTTTACAACCTTACAACACTGAAGAAATGCCACTAAAACGAGTCAAAGCCTGACTTCAGGCTGACGAGTTCAGCCTGAATCTCATGAGACTTTATTGATCTGCGGCTCATGTTTATTTATTATTATTATTTCCACATGGAGTAAATGAATGCTTTTGGGCCTGAAACACAGAGGGGAGGGGCTGGTCACGTGACTGAGCTGTGCGCTGCTCAAAGTGAAAGTGTTTGGAGCAGAGGCGTCGTCTGAGCCAGGTAAGTCTGACTTTTGTTTTAAAGTCTTTAGCTCTTATTTGAGTGTGTCTGACTTTGAGATTCTTGACATCCACTTGTGCAGAAAACAGCTGAAGTTTACATAGTGGCTTTAACATATATTTGTGGTGTTTTAGTCTGGATCAAAGTGTGGGCCTGAAGCAGGAAATGAGCTCTACTGAGAAATGAGTTTTCCTCTAAAGTTCAAAGCAGTGCTAATGTGACTTTAGTAGAACTTGTGTTCAAATGACTAAAGCCTTGTTTCAAATGTTCATATGTAAAGAGTGAAACATGTCTCTATGGTTTCTACTCCAGGCTGAGCCAGTGGGAACATGGCTTCAGAGAGTGAGCAGAGAAAAGGATGTTCCATCAGAAAAGAAGCTCCAGGGGGCAGCACTGAGCCGGATCTCTCTGGGACAAAGTGAGTCCAGTCATTTCTTCTTCACTGTTAAAGCCCATCAGATGATGAACAGATGTTTCTCTGCAGACACAGATCCACAGCCTCAGTGTCCAGTGGTGTGTCCATGAAGAGTCACTGGTCTAAAGAAGAACCTCTAAACTTCAGTCCTGAACCTGCTCCTTCAGACTCACAGTAAGAACAAATGTGAAACGCAAATCAAATGCATAAAGACAAATGATCATTAAAGTGACATGTGATGTAATCCTAAAGTCTAAAGTGTCTAAAGCAGAGTTACTTAACAATTACTTTAATTCAAGCTTTGAACTTTTCGTAAATGTAGTCGATGGGTCTGGATTAGCCAAAAGCCTCAGATTTGTTCATAGTTTGCGCCTTTTGATGGCTAATCCTGATGGCTACAGGTCCAATGCTGCCGTATCTACCATGCTGAGACTAATTATGTCCCTGCACGACACATGTCAGTATCTCGGTTTTAAAAGCCAAACGCAAACATGACATATTTGCCATTTAAAAAAAAGAAACGAATTATAATAACATATTTTAAAAGCTAAACGCATAGCGCGGCTCCTCGGCCGTGTTTGTTTTGCCGAGCAACATGGCTGCCGCGTAACATAATGCATTGCGCGGTGACGTAGGTTCCAATGCTCTATATTATTGTCTCTAAAATGAAACTGAGTTACACTACTGTGAGTTACTTTGAGCTCATCACACTCTTGTAAAGACATTGTACAACACTAATCCTGTTACATTTACACTTGACTCATTCATTCATAGAAATGTGATGTTTCAACATCTTTTCTTCATAAGATTTGATTCACCTTAAAGTCGACAGACTCCACAGTTTTACTGGTGTTTTGATCCTGAAATGTTGTTTTCAATAGAAAATCAATGCAGTTAGTTTATCTACAAGTGACTTGAGTTACTCAGATTGTAACTAGTAATATAGTCTCAACATTTGTATAAGTAATGAGTTACACTATTTATTTATTGAAAAGGAGAATATATTAGGCGACAGTAATAAGTGACTTTTGTAATGAGTTATTCCCAACTCTGTCTATGAGAAGAAGATTTTTACAGAATCAATGAGCGAAGCACAAAAATCTGAGGTGAGAAAAGTTAGATTTAGGTGATTCTCAAAAAACAAATGAGTTGTGAACAGGGCCGGGCTGCACTGCTGCCAGAATATTATTTTATTCACAAATTAAATAATAATCACTTGGCTCTAAATAAAGTAAATAATAAAAAGTGTCAGAAAAACTTAGGACAAAGCAGAGTTTCCAAACTTTTCAGACCAGGACACTCCAAATGATGGTGCAGCCGACTCCCAACCCCCACGACACAATCCCACTGAAATAAGTCATAAATAAGTGTCATAACGTTATAAGACACTGTATTTAAAGTGACACTGTCACTTTTAGAGCTTAAAAGTCTCTGCATAAATACAGGAAATACAAAGGGAACATTCTTAAAGAGGAAAGTGATGTTTTATGCCAAAGTGTAAATAATTATAGCCAAAGAAACAACATTTTAATGTAAATGAGCAGGAGGAGACCCTCTTCCAGGACATACAGGAGTAAAGTTTGGAGAAATGTAAGTCTGCACAGAGTAAGAAAAACATTTTATATCATTTATACTCCAACAAAAACATCCAGATGAAAAAAGAAGTTACACAGTGGGCCTTTAAATTCTATGTTGAGTTAATGTGGTGACCCACAGCTCAGAGCTCCACGACTTTAGAACCACTGGGATAAACAATAATAATCATTTGTGCCACAGACTGTAACCCTACAGCAGAAGAATCACACAGTAAAACCTTTTGTAAACCAAACATATTGTGATTCAAACATGAAGAAATAGTCAGTGTCTATAATGAGTCAGATGTGAATGATTTAACTCACTACAGCCAATGTTCTACAAAAATAACATTTATGTGCAAATGAAAAGGTTCATCCAAATATGAAGCAGAAAATAATAATGTTCATCTCTGGATTATTGATCTGTTTTTAACTCAGTCATTCTTGTGACAGGCCGACACATGTCCATAAGATTTCTACTGTATGACTTTGTCTTTGTGATACTTTTGAATATTCAGAGCTCCTACTAAAGTTCTAAAGACAAACACTGTCCTGCAAGTGAAACTTCAGCAAATCAAAGTAACAACAGCTGATGTTTTCTCTGCAGACACAGATCCACAGCCTCAGTGTCCAGTGGTGTGTCCATGAAGAGTGACTGGTCTAAAGATGGACCTCCAGACTTCAGTCCTGAACCTGCTCCTTCAGACTCACTGTGAGGACCAACACCTAAATAATAAAAGTCACTTCATCAGTTTCAATCAAATGAGTTGAGTGTTTTTGTCCACAGAGAAAAGTCAGTGGGAGACTCCAGGCCCAGGGCTCAACACACTGACATGACAAATGAAAAGCAGGTCCACAGCACTACACAAGGTGAGTCTATATTCCACTGTTTATGACCACACATTCAACACATGTACTTGATCCATGTGCTGTGTTCCTCTCACAGCAGCTGAAGAGCTCCAGAAGCTTCTGCAGGAGCATAAGCTGAGCCTGAGGAGCAGATGTGAGAGTGTGACAGAGGGAACTGAAGGAGCAGGAAGTAGAACTCCTCTGAACAGCATCTACACTGAGCTGTACATCACAGAGGGCCTCAGTGAAGAGCTCACAGCCCAACATGAGGAGAGGAGGCTGGAGAAACTCTCCAAGAAGACTGTCCAGGAAACCTCCATCAGGTGTCAGGACATCTTTAAAGCACTGGCCACTGAGGAGCAGCAGGGGGCGCCACAGCAGGAGGAGCAGAAGGAGCAGAGGTCCATCAGAGCGGTGCTGACCTGCGGCGTGGCTGGAGTGGGGAAGACCTTCTCAGTCCTGAAGTTCTGTCTGGACTGGGCCCAGGGCTCAGAGAACCAGGAGCTGGACCTGGTGGTGCCGCTGTCCTTCAGAGAGCTGAACCTGGTCAGAGGGGGGCGCTACAGTCTGATGGAGCTCATACAAGTGTTCCATCCAGCGCTGGACAAACAGGTGACACTCCTTTATCTGCTCTTCTGCTTCAGTCTAGTTCAGAGGATGGAGTTTGAAGGACACCACAGCAGTGTTTGGTCAGTTTACAGGATTTAAATGAGCTTCAGTCATATTACAGACTTCATCTGTGTAAAGACTCAACTGTGTCAGAAATGTGTCCTAGTTGATCATTAGATTGTCATTTTTAGAAGTAAGTAGCCCTTTAGTCTTTGTGCCTGAGTGTGTGTGTTTCCATGTGTGGATAAATGTGATCACATTTCAATGTTTGCTCTTGTTCATGTTGTTGTTGTGTCCACAGACGCTCACAGCTCACACTCTGTCCGTCTCTAAACTCCTGTTCATCTTCGACGGCCTCGACGAGAGCAGACTGTCTCTGGACTTTAACTGTCAGCTCATCTCTGAGGTCACACAGAGGTCAGAGGTCAGCGTGCTGTTAGTGAACCTCATCAAAGGCACTCTGCTTCCTACTGCCCTTATATGGATCACCTCCAGACCAGCAGCAGCCAATCAGATCCCAGCGCAGTGTGTGCACAGGGTCACAGAGGTCAGGGGCTTCATCACTGAGCGTCAGAAGGAGGAATACTTCAGGAAGAGGTTCACAGATGAAGAGCAGTGTAAGACAGTCCTGTCCCACATCAGAACCTCCCGCAGCCTCCACATCATGTGCCAGATCCCAGTCTTCTGCTGGATCACAGCCACAGTCCTGGACCACATGTTGAGAAGCAATGAGAGCGGAGCACTGCCCCAGACACTCAGCGACATGTACGCCCACTTCCTGTTAGTGCAGACACAGAGGAAGAGGAAGTATCAGCCAACATCTCAGACCACACAAGAGAAAAAGAGTTTATGGTCTGTTCTGTTCATGTCTGGACAAAAGCAGAGGCCAGAGAAAACACTGGAGCTGACAGAGACAGAAACAGACGTCCTCCTGAAGCTGGGCAGACTGGCCTTTGAACATCTGCAGAAAGGAAACATCATGTTCTACCAGGAAGACCTGGAGCAGGTGGGTCTGGACCTGACCGAGGCCTCGGTCTACTCAGGACTCTGTACAGAGATCTTCAAACGAGAGAGTGTCATCTTCAACAAATCAGTCTACTGCTTCGTCCACCTGAGCGTCCAGGAGTTTTTGGCAGCAGTTTACCTGCTCCACTGTTTTGGAAGTGACACAAGTGTTGTTCAGAGGTTTCTTGGTTCAAATGTAAAAATAAACAGGAAAGTTAAAAAAGTAAGTGTTTGTGAGTTTCTCAAACATTGTCTTGACAAATCTCTGAAGAGTTCAAACGGCCACCTGGACCTGTTTGTGCGCTTCCTTCATGGCCTCAGTCTGGACTCCAACCAGAGACTTTTAGGAGGTCTGCTGAGTCCAGTAAAACAATCAGAAATCCCCAAAGTCATTGAGAACCTGAAAGAGATGAGCTCAGAGGAAGTGTCTCCAGACAGAAGCATCAACATCTTCCACTGTCTGATAGAAATGAAGGACCAGTCTCTTCTGCAGCAGATCCAGGACCTCCTGAAGTCTAGAGGAGAATCACAGCAGGAACTGTCTGAGTTCCAGTGCTCGACTCTGGCCTACATGCTGCAGATGTCAGAGCAGGTCCTGGAGGAACTGAACCTAGAGAAGTACAAGACGTCTGCTGGAGGTCGACAGAGACTGATCCCAGCGGTGAGGAACTGCAGGAAGGCTCGGTCAGTCATCATTCACAAACAGCAGCTTCACACACCTGTGTTAGGACTCATCAAACACATTTACATTCAACATCTGCTTACAGGTTTGGCCAGTGTGGACTCTCAGAGACTGACTGTGAAGTGGTAGCCTCAGCGCTGAAGTCCAGCCCCTCACATCTGAAACTACTGGATCTAAGTTGGAATAATCTGAGTGACTCATCAGTGTCTGTGCTGTGTTCTGGACTGCAGAGTCCTCACTGTGAACTCTCCTCTCTCAGGTCAGTCTCCTCTGTCACAAAACACAGTATTAAAATGCAGCCCAAGACAGTCCAAAGTGAAGAAGTCTGGTGGACTTGGGCCAATGAAAATGTGACTACTGAGTCTCTAAACTCAACTTTACAATTTTCAGAGTTTTGTCCAGGTTTTGTTTTTTATTCAACTTTATTTTCCTTTAAAGACGGTCTCTTACTTGTGTCATGTTTCAGAACGTACAGAAACAACTTCACACATAATCACTTTGTATTTACTCTGTGTTTGTAGTAGAACAGAGGTTCTCAAACTGTGGTACAAGTCCCACTGGTGGTCCTCAGACTCTGCCCCTCTAACATTCATAAACTTTACTTTGAAACAATCGGCTTATTTCATTTTAAATCAAATCATTTTGCAAAAAAAGAAAAAAAAAACACATTTTCTCCTCACAGTTGTTTCTGTCCAACAGTGAGTGAGTAAAGTCTGGAGCTTTACGCGCCAATCCCACTACATGCAGCTCCGCTCCGCCCCGGTCCGCCTCCGAAAGTTGCCGCAGACCCCTCGCCCACTGTCTCCGCTCCAGTCCGCTCCGCAGGGCTGCGTAGCCCCGAGGAGTTCAAGAAGAGCATGCGCAGTAGGACGTGCTTTCCTCCGCGGAGGGTAAAGAGGCTTTAAACTGTTACGAGCACGAACGTCGTCCTGTCCATGTGTCAGTGACATATTATGTAGTTAACAACCTGCTGTGTCCAAATATCAAAGAAACTTTATGTAAAAATACGAACTTTTCGTTATCTGATCAAATCAAAGTACGTGCGGAGTGATTTTACTTTGTAAATCCGGACACAGTTCACTTTCTTTTTCCTGTTTGGTGCGTTTTGATTGGCGGAGATTGACTTGGCCGGACCTGGCTGGACTCGGGCGGAGAAGAAAATAGCCTTGATCCGTATTTTGGTCGTACGGCGGCGGAGAGACGGAGCTGGGCGGATTCCTGCGGAGCGGACGCGCAGCATGTGGAACGGTCCTCATTGACAACAGTTCTGTGCAGCCACTCCGACGGTCGGAGCTGGGCGGGGCGGAGCGGAGCGGACCGGAGCTGCATGTAGTGGGATTGGCGCGTTACACTTTAGCTCACTAGAAATGCTGCTTGATTGTCTCTTCCTCAGTACAATAAGCACTGATGCATAACGGACATTCTCCTTCATCGATTCCTCTTCATTCAGAGACCTGCACAAACTTTACATCAGTCCTTCTTTCCCTGCAGTCACTTCTCTGAGCGCTCCTGTGAGATGTCACCTGTCCTTTTTCTTTTGTTTGTTCTTTTCTAAAACACGTGGCACAGAGAGAGGGCTCGGCTTAGGAACAGATGTGCAGACGTTTAAGGGCCGACTGTGGAAAACAGACAAACTTTTCAGAGCTGCAGCTCCACTATTGGCCCAAAGATTCAGAAAACTTTATTGATCCCAGAGGGCAATTCATTTGCAGCCTTCCTCAAAGCAGTTCACACATACGCACAAACTGTGTCAGTTCATTCCAGTTTAAAAACATCATTGAGTTCAACTTCATACAACAGTTCTAATAATAAATACAGATACATACAAGTCATTTCATTTCATTTTCATTTATTTATTTATTAGGACAGTTTACAATTACATTAAGCACAGTGGCAGAGATGCTTGTAATTTCCATCTGTAGTCCTCAGGGGGAGGGGTCAACATATAAACAATACAATTTAAAATGCAATTTATACACACAGTTCATTCATCCAGTTAACATTCCATACATCATAATTCACCCTCACACTTGTCCTTACTGTTTCTAACAATAGAAGAACCCAGACAAAAACACATTCATTTAAATATGTACATTCACATCTTTCAACAGTTCACTTTCACAACTTACAACAGTTCACATTCTCTCCTAAAAGTGCCTACATGTTTGGCCCTCTAGAAACCAGGCTTTCACCTTTGTGGTGAAATTGTTGAGGCTGTTTAAGCTCAGTATCTCAGATGGGAGCTTGTTCCATTGTTTAACAGCCCTAAATGAAAAAGAGGATTGGGCTAGGGCAGTTTTACATTTAGGGATGTTACACTGTCCTCTTGTGGTACCTCGTGTTGCTCTTAAGTAAATCAGTGAACACTACCATTCAAATTCAACAATTTAATTGCAGAGGGCACAAACGAACTGGAAAAACGATTAGTTTTCCGTGCAGGTGCGTAAAACCGGCGACCTGAAGGCATCATGACAAAGTCAGAATTCAAAGGTGCTTTTGGCTTTACTCAGCACCTGCTCCTCCCACAAAGAGTTCAAGTCCCTAAGTTTGACCCCAGTTATCTGAATTATTATTGCACCAGACTCCCAATAATAATTCAGACTCAGATACAAAAAAAAAAGTTTTTCTTTTAAGATTAAGATAAATGTAAAAAAAAAAAATCCTAACGTCAGTGAATTTTCTGTAGTAAATCAATGAAATAAATGATGTAAAGTTTATTTTTAACTCAATGTTCATGACCAACGCTCACGGGCGTTTCCACTTGCCCTGTTAGTATCTACTCTACTCGGCTCTACTCGACTCGGTTTGGTTGCGTCTCCATTGCTCTTTAAAATGTGGTTCTATCTCCATAGCAACTGCCCACAACAAAGTCATATCCATAGCAACACCATGGTAACCTTCAGGCCAATCAGTGTCAGTTAGAACAGTTTAGCTCGGCCTGGTTAGAACCAGAGACAACCAGGTACTAAAGAAGTACCGGGTTCTGGAGAAAAAGGTTTAGTGGAAACAGAGCCGAGTAGATACTAACAGGGCCAGTGGAAACGCCCCTTCAGGCTGAAAATGGACAAAAACAAACTGAAATAAAAAGTACAAATCTGATGTAAATGTGGCCGACACACAGAAGCTCACGTCACAAAGTCAGACTTGTTTTTACAGAAGAAAAAACATTCAGTTGTTCTACATTTGTCTACAAGCTAAAACACAAGTTTAGTCAGTCCACAGCGCAGAGACAAAGAGAAAGAGGAGGAAAGAGAGACCAAGGCCTGAGCAAAGAAACTCAGGGGTTTGGGCTCAACTCTGTTTGAATAAAATACATTTAAAACATTAGTAATAATAAAATAATATATAGACTTTAAAAATGTCGGCTACACCACTGTCTCTAAGTGAATGTTTAATTTTCAGAATGTGTTTTTGTCCTCTGGGTCTTTGTGGTCAAACTACACTCCCCTCTGCTGGTGAATCTGTGAAACTGCATCATGTTTTTGACTGCAGGCAATGTCAGCACAGCATCAGAGAGCCCGACATCGCCGCAGAGAATAAAAGGTCTATGACGGAAATAGACGTCATTGGCAGGGAAAGAGTTAACAGAATCAGTTGTTCTGCTTTTCTACACCGACCACAATTTATATTTGTCTGAACATTAACCACATCATGTTTTCTTTATTCAGATTGAGTTGGTGTGGTTTGTCAGAGAAGAGCTGTTCCTCTCTGGCCTCAGCTCTGAAGTCCAACCCTTCACATCTCACACAACTGGACCTGGAAGATAACAGAGTGTCTGATTCAGGAGTGTCTCATCTGTGTGGTTTTCTGCAGAGTCCAGACTGTCGACTGGAGACTCTCAGGTCAGTTCACTGTCTCTTACTTGTGTCATGTTTCAGAGCTTTCAGAAAAGAGCTCAGACACAATAAGCTCACGTTGGGCAGTGGAGAATACTTGTACCTGAGTAATAATACTACATGTAAAAAGGAGTGGTCCAAGAAATGACTCAAGTCAGTGTAAAATATATTTGTGCAAACCAAGTCTAACAGAAGAATAGTTTTAGATTTTAAAGGAGGCTTATTGTGTTTTTCCAACTCTTTAGTAATAAACTAGAACATATGTAGATCAGCAATTTAGTAAGTAAGTAATCTTTATTTGTACAGCGCATTTCACAGACACAAAGTCACAAAGCGCTTCACAGTGAGATGAACCCCTCCTCTCCCCACTCAGTGACAGTAAGCCGCCCTGGGGCAACTCACCAGAGGCGATTCGCCTAACACCTGGTGCTCAATCTCCGACTATCACCAAGTGTTCCCTAACATGCATGTTATCGGTTGGTGGGGAAACCGGAGTGCCTGGAGGAAACCACCCAGACACGGGGAGAAACATGCAAACTCCACACAGAAAGGTCCGGGCCTGAGCGGGAATCGAACCCGCGACCTTCTTGCTGTGAGGCCAGAGCGCTATCCGCTCTGCCACCGTGCCGCCAATTTACACTTTGTTCACTGTAAAACACAAATTGATCTAAAACGACTTAAAAATAGAAACAGCTCCAGTGACTTCCTGTTTAAAACTGCAGAAGTACTAAGCCCCGCCTCTTCACTTTAAAATGTAACTGTAACAAGCAACAGATTTGAAATGACTCATTTTCACTGTTGGAAAGTGACTCTGGGACAGTTTTGAACCACACATGCTTTACTTTGAGTCTTAATGTTTGAACTATAACAAGTAAATCCAGACAAGTGTGCAGGGTGAAGAACAGGGAGTTTCTGAACACTTGAGCAAGAGCTGTAGAAGAATACAAGATTACTCAAACACACAGGAATCAATTCAAATACAACTGTGAGTAAACTAATGATGAGGGAATGGAGTTAGAACAAGGTTCAAATCATTGAATCATTGGTTTTACATAATAGGACCTTTAAATGTCGTCAAAATGCACAACTTCAGGTGTTTCTCCAAAAAGATCATCACACTCAGAAACAGCTTTTAACTCTTTCAGTGCCAGTCCTGTTCTCACTTTGACCCTCCTTCTCTGCCAGGCCTTTTTACTCATTTTAAACAATATTTACAGCTCCACAGAAAACTTTGTGCAACTGGAATCATGACATGTTGTACATCAAATGAGACCTACAAGTGTCTACTTTAATTTAAACAAGAATGTTTTTGTACATTAATTTTTTTTATTTTTTATTAGGCATTTGATATTTGTGTTTTCATTAGATTTCAGTGTTTGACGAGAAACTTTAGAGATAACGTTCTTTTTCTAAATCAAACCTCATGTCAGTGTTATTTTTGTCTGTTCTTTGTTTTGGTGAAAGAATATGAGCCACTACAATGAAATAATGTCTTTAGGATAAAACAGGAGGTTTACATGATTAAAACAATGAGGACGAGTGTCTTTTTCATCTTTAAACCAACAAAAGCTGTTCCAGACGAGGAGGCAGCAGCACTTTTCTACTTTCTAATGCAGATTATACAGAGGGATTTTTTGTTTCTCAACACCCAGCCTCCAGAAAGAGCCGCGCTCATAGACACAAACAGTGGAAACAAGTGGAAAAAGCTCCGTTGTCAGTAACTACAAGAGTTTATCTGTGAGAAAACAAAAGTTCTGCTGCTAAATCAACATTTGTGAATGAAACTCGACCTACGACCCCTAAAAGTTACATTCAGGTGAAAAACACAGAGAAAAACACTGGCTGTGTCCGAACGTCCACACTCGTTCCCTATCCACTCAATTACTCTATAGTCCTGCCCTTTCAGTGGACTTGTCAGCGCACTCATTCATCTGTCTTTCGGACACGATGCGCACTACTTTCAGCTGACGCGGGTCACGTGACTCTCCCCCATGAGTTTCTAACGATCGGCAAAAAGTCCAATAAAAATGAACTTTTGTAATAAATACTGGTCAAGTCCTTCTGACACGAGCATATTTATGGACTAATCATAATACAAGTCTGGTTAACTTGGACAAAACATTTAACTGGATAATTCCTCTTTTACGGCCCAAACTGAGGTAAGCAGCTAACGTTAGCTTCTTTATGGCTAACGGCTTCAGTTATGAGTGTTTTGTTTCTTCTCCGGCTCAACAGTGAGTTTAAGCGGCTCCTTCTCGTCTTTACTTCAGTCGTGTTGTTTACAGTTAAAGACCTCACGTTGTCCGCGCTTTTTTTCGATTCTCGCAATGAATTGTGGTCCATATTGACCGTTCTAGTGCCATCGATGCTCACTACTTTTCCAGATGCATTGTGGGAAATTTTGAGTGCACTACTTTTTGACCCGCTGGACATTCGGACACCACTACAAAATGGCGTGACCCCCGAATAGTGCACTATATAGTACTTAGGGCGCACTTTCGGACACAGCCAACTGTCTCAAGCTTCAGGAGACAGACGTCTGTCAGACCGGTTCAGACCTGATCCAAACAGCTGCTCTCGTCTCGTTTCGTTGTTTTATTCAAAGAAGTTTCCCCAGCTAAGCAGATGGAGAGCGGCTCTTTCTACATAACTCATGTGCAGTAGGACGGAAAGTGACGTCGACAGAAAATCCCTCTATAGATTCAGCCTCTTTCATGAAGCAGAGATTATATTGAAGAAATCCAGTAGTTTGACTTCCTCTGACACTTTTCACTCGCTCACAGGAAGTTTCTAGACTCGCTGCATGTGTCGTTCTCCTCGAGTCCTAGTCCAGTAGGATCGTGATTTTCTTCATTTTAAAGATCAAATATCTGCTCTAAACGTCTTTGAAAAGAAAGCCGGCCCTTTAGAAGCAGCTGATCACGTAAACACAACCGACTGCGCTCAGTGGTGTCAACAAAAGTGAAGATGTATTTTCCAGTCATGTGACTTCCTCTGGGTCTTTGTGGTCAAACTACACTCCCCTCTGCTGGTGAATCTGTGAAACTGCATCATGTTTTTGACTGCAGGCAATGTCAGCACAGCATCAGAGAGCCCGACATCGCCGCAGAGAATAAAAGGTCTATGACGGAAATAGATGTCATTGGCAGGGAAAGAGTTAACAGAATCAGTTGTTCTGCTTTTCTAAACCGACCACAATTTATATTTGTCTGAACATTAACCACATCATGTTTTCTTTATTCAGATTGAGTGTCTGTGGTTTGTCAGAGAAGAGCTGTTCCTCTCTGGTCTCAGCTCTGAAGTCCAACCCTTCACATCTCACACAACTGAACCTGGACCGTAACAGAGTGTCTGATTCAGGAGTGTCTCATCTGTGTGGTTTTCTGCAGAGTCCAGACTGTCGACTGGAGACTCTCAGGTCAGTTCACTGTCTCTTACTTGTGTCATGTTTCAGAGCTTTCAGAAAAGAGCTCAGACACAATAAGCTCTAGTATTAGTCTGAACTTGTGGTCACAGTTGGACAGAGTGGACAGTAGTTGTTCTGATGTCAAAATACTGCTGTTTGTAAATAATATATTAATATTAGAAGTGTAGCCGTAATAAGTGCTATGTAAGCAATCAATTGCACCAATAAATTAATGAATTAATTAATCAATTAAACTAATTGTCTACTGGCATCAGCTCATATTATAAATAAGTAATTCTGACTTCTGTGCTGGTGCTAACACTGAAGTGACTTGAACTACCAAAAATCTGAAGATTAGAATTCAAACGTCTCATTGACCTCTTTTAACCAATTACACAAAAACACAAACTAGAAATGTCTTTTACTGTGTGATTTATTTACCAAACTGAGTATTAGTTGGAATTCAACGTTAAAGAATCTTACATTCAATTACTGTTTGCAGCAGAAGATTAACACTGCTATGCTAAAGGGGGTATCTTGGATTTGATTTGGAAAGACTAATGCTTAACTATTCTTAAAGTTGTCTAAATTCACCACTCTTGCTGGTCAAGCTCTGAGCCCAGGATGGTACCGCTGGTCTTACTCTGAAGGACCCTTAGATGAGGCTGTGCAGGTCCACGTGGAGTGGTGGTACAGGATCCAGGCCCAGGAACCACAGTGTTGGGACAGGATCCGCTCTGCTGCTGTCTCCTACAGCTGATCTTCCGGCAGGCCCAGAGTCAGCATCGTGGATGGAGCAAGGTCGCAGGGGTCACCGCAGCCGCAGGGAGGTGCCGTGCTGGCCAGGCTGTGGCAGGGGAGAGCCAGGAGTGGAGAGGAGGTTGATGTCGATG
Organism: Mugilogobius chulae; assembly: GCA_038363315.1. NCBI lineage: Eukaryota > Metazoa > Chordata > Actinopteri > Gobiiformes > Gobiidae > Mugilogobius > Mugilogobius chulae. The sequence goes on from CM076414.1 coordinate 682,227, forward strand.
TGGATCTCAGCTGAGGAACTTAATCCAGATGTTGATGCGCGTGCTCTAGACTTGTGACTTCCAAACTCTGTGTCCAGCACAAAGTCTCAGTTCTCAGTTCAGAGAGAGTTTAAAATTGAGCGTCCAAAAAGGAGGAAGTAGAACAAAAATTGTTGAGAGAGAGAGTTTTCTGTTGCAGGTTAGCAACGGTTCAAACTTGAAAGTTAACTGAAGAGCAACTTCTGGAAGTTTCGGAAAACTTCTTAACAGCTTCTTAACTGCTTAGAATTCTGCTCTGTTTAGCAGAAATTCTGCATTGCTGGAAAATCTTAATTCTGTGTTGCTTCCTCAAAACTTCTGTATTCTGTGTTCCGAGGAACAAAGGGCTGCTCCGTCTTGGTCCACACCAAAAGGGGAAGAGCAGTGGGCATGGTTTATTTTTCTCTGCCTCTAAGTGGCTGGCTAAGATAATGAAACCCGAGACCCCAAATTCAAAAGTTAACATTGCAAAAATCAACTTGCAATACTAATACATATCAACAACTTTCACAGATTCTGTTAAGGTTAACTTAAAGGTGTTTCAAAAAGTTCTTAACTGAATCTGACCGCATATTCGAAAATAAAGTAATGTGTCAAGCATAAACATTAAACATCATGTTCACATCTTAACATATTCACATTACAGCGATGTTCAAGAGAGGATATATGTTGATTTACACAATATTACAACATTTGTGTTCACATTGCATTGTCCAACATTGCATTTTAAGTGAGAGGAGAAGGAGCCTTTTGTCCTGCTAGGGATCACATTCCACAACTATCAGTTGGAAGACACTGATTAGTCAACCAGGAACCAGTCTGGTTTATTGCTGTTGATTCAGATGGCCAAGGCAGGAAGAAGTGTTTGGTCATCATTAACCCTGTCTCTCCAGAAGGGGGATTTTGGGGATATAGACAAAAGGAGGCCTGTTTTGGTTAATGAATTATTTTGGCAGTGATTGATGTGGCCTGGCTCAAGAGTCCTTGAGGCAAGCCATCTGGCTAAAGCCATTGGGTTCATCCAAAGGTCTTGTTCTCACAATTTTCAGTCTTAACTGTTCCAATTGAAGTTATGATTACGAATAATCCATTTTTATCAGTTCAGTATGTTACAGAAGTAAAAAGTGCTGTTTTACAAAAATGACTCACATCAGAGTCAAATGTATTTGGAGAAACTACTGCTCTGAAGTAAGTGTAACAGAGGAATTGTTTGGTCATAACATGGGATTTATCCTTTGAAGTTTATTTAACTGGAACAAAACAAGAACAAAAATAAACAGGTTCATATATTTCCTAAAACAATTCCCAAAGATTAGAAAACTGATCATCTCTGAAGGTCAGATACAAGAAACATATTTTTATATTTTATTGTTACTCTTGTCAGAAAACACTTCAAAACTTTGATTCAAGAAAGAGTTTTGTCTCATGAGAAATATGACTTAAATAAAAGTCAAAAGTTTTGATCCAAAAACGACTCACATCAGAGTAAAATGTATTTGGAGAAACGACTGTTCTGATGTAAGTGTGACAGGAATTGTCTGAACAAAACATGAGGTTTATCATTTGAAGTTTATTTAACTGGAACAAAACATGAACAAAAATATGATCATGATTAGAAAATATGATCAGAAAAAGGTGATCACAACATAAATCAGTTTTTATGTTTTTCTTGCATTTTTAGAATGTCTTTTAATAACAGTCTGTGTTTGTCTGAACATTAACCACATCATGTTTTCTTTATTCAGTTTGTGGGACTGTGGTTTGTCAAAGAAGAGCTGTTCCTCTCTGGCCTCAGCTCTGAAGTCCAACCCTTCACATCTCACACAACTGAACCTGGGCAATAACAGAGTGTCTGATTCAGGAGTGTCTCATCTGTGTGGTTTTCTGCAGAGTCCAGACTGTCGACTGGAGACTCTCAGGTCAGTTCACTGTCTCTTACTTGTGTCATGTTTCAGAGCTTTCAGAAAAGAGCTCAGACACAATAAGCTCACGTTGGGCAGTGGAGAATACTTGTACCTGAGTAATAATACTACATGTAAAAAGGAGTGGTCCAAGAAATGACTCAAGTCAGTGTAAAATATATTTGTACAAACCAAATATAACAGAAGAATAGTTTTGGAATTTAAAGGAGGCTTATTGTGTTTTTCCAACTCTTTAGTAATAAACTAGAACATATGTAGATCAGTAATTTACACTTTGTTCATGTAAAACACAAATTGATCTAAAACGTCTTAAAAATAGAAACAGCTCCAGTGACTTCCTGTTTAAAACTGCAGAAGTACTAAGCCCCGCCTCTTCACTTTAAAATGTAACTGTAACAAGCAACAGATTTGAAATGACTCATTTTCACTGTTGGAAAGTGACTCTGGGACAGTTTTGAACCACACATGCTTTACTTTGAGTCTTAATGTTTGAACTATAACAAGTAAATCCAGACAAGTGTGCAGGGTGAAGAACAGGGAGTTTCTGAACACTGGAGCAAGAGCTGTAGAAGAATACAAGATTACTCAAACACACAGGAATCAATTCAAATACAACTGTGAGTAAACTAATGATGAGGGAATGGAGTTAGAACAAGGTTCAAATCATTGAATCATTGGTTTTACATAATAGGACCTTTAAATGTCGTCAAAATGCACAACTTCAGGTGTTTCTCCAAAAAGATCATCACACTCAGAAACAGCTTTTAACTCTTTCAGTGCCAGTCCTGTTCTCACTTTGACCCTCCTTCTCTGCCAGGCCTTTTTACTCATTTTAAGCAATATCTACAGCTCCACAAAAAACTCTGTGCAACTGGAATCATGACATGTTGTAGATCAAATGAGACCTACAAGTGTCTACTTTTATTTAAAACAAGAATTGTTATTTTACATTAATTTGTTCTTTTTTACTAGGCATTTATAATTCTGTGTTTTCATTAGATTTCAGTGACGAGAGACTTTTGAGATAACGTTCTTTTTCTAAATCAAACCTCATGTCAGTGTTATTTTCATCTGTTCTTCGTTTTGGTGAAAGAATATGAGCCACCACGATGAAATAATATCTTTAGGATAAAAACAGGAGGTTTACATGATTAAAACAATGAGGACGAGTGTCTTTTTCATCTTTAAACCAACAAAAGCTGTTACAGACGAGGAGGCAGCAGCACTTTTCTACTTTCTAATGCAGATTATACAGAGGGATTTTTTGTTTCTCAACACCCAGCCTCCAGAAAGAGCCGCCGCTCATAGACACAAACAGTGGAAACAAGTGGAAAAAGCTCCGTTGTCAGTAACTACAAGAGTTTATCTGTGAGAAAACAAAAGTTCTGCTGCTAAATCAACATTTGTGAATGAAATTTGACCCTACGACCCTTAAAAGTTACTTTCAGGTGAAAAACACTGTCTCAAGCTTCAGGAGACAGACGTCTGTCAGACCGGTTCAGACCTGATCCAAACAGCTGCTCTCGACTCGATTCGTTGTTTTATTCAAAGAAGTTTCCTCAGCTAACCAGATGGAGAGCGGCTCTTTCTGTATAACTCATGTGCAGTAGGACGGAAAGTGACGTCGACTGAAAATCCCTCGATAGATTCAGCCTCTTTCATGGAGCAGAGATTATATTGAAGAAATCCAGTAGTTTGACTTCCTCTGACACTTTTCACTCGCTCACAGAAGAGGAAGTTTCTAGACTCGCTGCATGTGTCGTTCTCCTCGAGTCCTAGTCCAGTAGGATCGTGATTTTCTTCATTTTAAAGATCAAATATCTGCTCTAAACGTCTTTGAAACAGGGTCCGAAATTAACACTCGCCACTCGCCAAATGCGAGTAAATTTTCCTCCTGGCGAGTAAATCTCAGAGAGCTATCCGCCACGTGGCGAGTTAATGTTTGTACCCCGTCAGCAGTAAATCAGTTATGTTTTTACTCTTTATGTTGGAGGATTTCTTCATCCTCTGTTTCTCTGCTGTCTGCTCCGATTCTCCCTCTATCTAAACTCTGCGCGCGCACACACAAACCACACAAACCTACGTCACTTCAAAACAACCGGACCGCGCCGCTACTGACAGGCTTCGAAGTTGGGAACATGTGGAGATATTTACCGGGAGTCACACTACACACGGACTTCCCGGTCATACGCTATCTGCAGACACGCTTGGATCTATCAGTTTTTAAGTGACATTTTCATTAACTTTCGAGGCACTCAAGCCGAAGGCTGCTTGTTAGCCTGGGCTAATTTTGGTTAGCACCTTGACAGACGTAAACAGCCGACATCTTACCGTGCTGATACTATCCACTCATCGGTCCGTGCCAGGGCCCTCGGCGGTAAGTTTACAATCCATAACGAAAGAGCTGTGTTCACGGAGATTGTTGTTCCTCCATCCTTTTCACCGCTGCGGAGCGCGTAAAGTTTCCGGGGGCAACTTTCTGCTTCAGCCTGCTTCCAAGAGGCAGTGTTTACTGATATTCCTCTGTATTGCACCGCTGGCCCTTCTCCTTTTTGTCTTCTTCAGCATGGCTAACACCGGAGCGCCAACATATTTCCGTGCGTATAAACCGGGCGGAACAATATTGGTGGCTAAACACGAAGCTAAAGCGGAACAGCTGATCGGTGGTCACCTGATCGGTGCTGCGGCTGCGCAGCCAGGAGAGCGTATTGGCGTGTCAGGGTGTGTGTGCGGAGGACAACATAGTGTCTATGACACAAGTTGAATGAACTTTTACAGCAACAAAAGGATGTGTTAGCAGCATTATTACAACAACAAAAATAGAACTTTGAAGGCTTTGTCAAATTATTATGGATTCCACAAACACCCGGATTGATGCACTTGTAAAGGATCTGCATGAGGTAAAATCAAGCCTAACCTTTACTCAAAGCGAGGTAAATGACCTGAAACATAAAAGTAATCACTGTGACACCATGCATCAGGATTTTATGAAAGTGTGGAGTAGCCTATACTGACAATAACAAACAAAATAGAAAACTTATATTTCACAAAAGACCAGTTCATTATTTCATAAATGAACAGTTGATTAAATAATAATAGGTATTTTGCTTTTAGTTAATGTTGATGTGACTTTCTTTGTTTGCATTCAATACAGTATATAAAAAAAAACATGTTCAAAGGCATGTGTAAATGATTTTATATTTGGCCGGTAAAAAATATGCTTGGCCGGTAGATTTTTTCATCTACCGGCCAACTTGGCCGGTGAGTCAAAAAGTTAATTTCGGACCCTGCTTTGAAAAGAAAGCCGGCCCTTTAGAATCAGCTGATCACGTAAACACAGCCGACTGCGCTCAGTGGTGTCAACAAAAGTGAAGATGTATTTTCCAGTCATGTGACTTCTTCTGGGTCTTTGTGGTCAAACTACACTCCCCTCTGCTGGTGAATCTGTGAAACTGCATCATGTTTTTGACTGCAGGCAATGTCAGCACAGCATCAGAGAGCCCGACATCGCCGCAGAGAATAAAAGGTCTATGACGGAAATAGACGTCATTGGCAGGGAAAGAGTTAACAGAATCAGTTGTTCTGCTTTTCTACACCGACCACAATTTATATTTGTCTGAACATTAACCACATCATGTTTTCTTTATTCAGATTGAGTGACTGTGGTTTGTCAGAGAAGAGCTGTTCCTCTCTGGCCTCAGCTCTGAAGTCCAACCCTTCACATCTCACACAACTGAACCTGGGCTATAACATAGTGTCTGATTCAGGAGTGTCTCATCTGTGTGGTTTTCTGCAGAGTCCAGACTGTCGACTGGAGACTCTCAGGTCAGTTCACTGTCTCTTACTTGTGTCATGTTTCAGAGCTTTCGGAAAAGAGCTCAGACACAATAAGCTCTAGTATTAGTCTGAACTTGTGGTCACAGTTGGACAGAGTGGACAGTAGTTGTTCTGATGTCAAAATACTGCTGTTTGTAAATAATATATTAATATTAGAAGTAAAAAGTGCTGTTTTACAAAAATGACTCACTTCAGAGTCAAATGTATTTGGAGAAACGACTGTTCTGATGTAAGTGTGACAGGAATTGTCTGAACAAAACATGAGGTTTATCATTTGAAGTTTATTTAATTTGAACAAAACATGAACAAAAATATGATTATGATTAGAAAATATGATCAGAAAAAGGTGATCACACCATAAATCAGTTTTTATGTTTTTCTTGCATTTTTAGAATCTTTTAATCACAGTCTGTGTTTGTCTGAACATTAACCACATCATGTTTTCTTTATTCAGTTTGTGGGCCTGTGGTTTGTCAAAGAAGAGCTGTTCCTCTCTGGCCTCAGCTCTGAAGTCCAACCCTTCACATCTCACACAACTGAACCTGAGGAGTAACAGTCTGACAGAATCAGATGTGAAGGAGCTCCTGGAGCTTAAACACAGCTCTCACTGTCGACTGGAGACTCTGGAGTAAGTACTGTATTAATGAAAGTACAAACCAGTCCTGAGAAAAAGTTTGCAGCCTGAGTGGAGAGACTTTTTTTCAACCAAATAATTAAGCTGCAAAAATAGTTGTCGACTTAAAAAAAAAATCAACAGAATCCACTTTACAAACTAGAATATGATATGATTTAAAAAGTAAACATGTTTATCATTTTGCTGTATCCAGTTGAACTCAGCCTTATCCAGGTTGAGTTAAATCATTTCTGATCTCTGCTTCTCCACAGGTGGGTGTTATGAAGATTCACAGCTTGTGAGCAGAAATGAGACAGAAATACCTCCTTCCTTTTCCTTCCTTCTCCTTTTCCTTCACCTTTGAGAGAGGTCAACTCTAAGGACCAAGGAGCTGTGAGGAGCAGTGAGGAGAAGGAGCTGATTCTGAATCCTCCTCACCAGCGGGAACCAGAAAACTACAACACCCAGACAGACTACAGAATGATTTACACTACTCACAAAAAGTTAGGGATATTCACCTTTTGGGTTAAATTTCACGACGAGCCTAAAATGCATTCAAACCTCTACAGGTCAACTTAATGTGACCTTCTCTAAGCTTTTTATTGCACATATCCAACTGTTAAAAAGTTTCAGTAATTTTGCACAAGTTGTTGTTCTCTAACAAGGAGCTGAACAGCAAAAATCACAGCAGGTGTGATCCTTGAATTGACCAATAAATGTCCTGGTTCAATTAGAGTTGGTGTTTAAACAGTCGTCCTCATCATGCTGTTCACATTTTGACATCATGAGACCAAGACGACACCTAACAATGGGTCAACAGTCCCTGACCACTGTGATGCTTCAAACTGGACGTTCTCAGACGGAAGTGGCCACTGAGCTTGGAGTGTCACAGAGTGTCATCAGCAGGTTCAACAGAGATATCGAGAGACTGGAAGAGCCACAGAAAGGCGTAGAAGTGGACGTTCTTTAGCCACATCCTGTGTTGATGACCGCTACATTGTGAAAACTGCCCTGAGAAACCGGATGATGATGGCCATTCAACTCCAGGCACGTTTAGGAGAGGTGAGAGGCACCCAAGTGTCACGTCAGACCATTCAAAACCATTTACATCAGCGTGGTCTGCGTGCTAGACGACCTGCACGGGTACCTGACTACACCACAGGCACAGGCATCATTGTCTTGCATGGACCAGGGAGCATTTACACTGGACAAGGGACCAGTGAGCCTCAGTGCTGTTCTCTGATGAAAGTCGATTCACGCTAAGCAGAAATGATGGCCAAAAACGATGTTGGAGACGTCAGGGAGAGCGCTATGCATCAGCCACTGTTGTCACCAGGCGAGCTTTTGGTGGTGGTGGTGTTACAGTGTGGACAGGGGTGTCCAGTTGGTACAGAACTGCCCTACACTTTGTGAATGGTACAGTCACAAGCCCATACTACCTGAATAACATCATTAATCCAGTGATTGTGCCCCTACATGAACAACACAGGCCTAATTTCATCTTCATGGACGACAATGCTCCTGCTCATCGAGGTCGCATCATCAGGGAATGGAGGTTGGAGACTGGTGAACCTCAAATGGAATGGCCTGCACTTTCTCCAGACCTGAATCCCATTAAAAACCTGTGGGATCAGCTGAGTCACCGTGTAGAGGCTCGGAACTCTGCACCCCAGAACCTCAGTGACCTGGGGGCCGTCCTTCAAGAAGAGTGGAATGACATGCCTCAGCAGACAATAAGTTGCCTTGTGAACAGCATGAGACGTCGTGGTCAAGCTGTTATTGATGCTCAAGAGCACATGACCAGATATTGAGACATGTAAATTTTTCGTTGTGGTGTAACTAGCATTGTTGTTACCTTTTGTTTCAATAAAAGTTTTGAAATGAGTAAATCACCAGTGTATCCTTCTGCTTAAATATCTTACTTTCATGATATGATATCACCATAGCGTGAACTTGTTGCATTTTCCATAAATTTCACCTTAACGTCAAATATCCCTAACTTTTTGTGAGTAGTGTATATGTACAATCAATGTTTTCAGCACAAAAATAATACAGACTAACCTTGAGGGAAGTTACTATCGCTGTATAAAGAGCTGAGCTAAATATGTAATACAGTATGTGAGCTGTGAACAGTTTAAACTCATGTACAAAGCAGATCTAAACTCATCCACAGAGCAGGGACAAACTCAAGCTCACAGATACAACAAATATCCATCTGTAGCACAGCCTGTGTCACAGAAAGAGAAGTATTCTGTAAATATATATTCCCGTCCTGTCCGTCTGCAGCGGCATCAGAAGCACACGGAGCAGAGTGAGCTCGATATGCACATGAGCAAGTTCACATCAACATTATAATGACAAACTTGTTTTCTATTAAATATGGTGAACAAATCTCAGCTCCACTTCAAAGACCAAATCAGATCCTAGTTTGACCTCACTTTTGGCTGATTTGTGATGTTTTGGCTCAAAAGTTTAAATCTTGACACTTGAGGTTGTTTATCTTGGCACCAGCGTGAGTCTCTTTTCTTATTTTACCACTTCTGCTGGTCAGATCTCAGAAGCTAAGCACGTCAGGGCCTGGTCAGTACTTGGATGGGAGATCAGTGGAACACCAGGTGCCACAGTGGGACGGCTAAAACGAATTGTTGTTGTGTCCTTGGGCGAGACACTTAACCCACCTGGCCTCAGTGTCTGCGTACATTTAGTGAGCAGATCTTTGATTGTAAAACACTTTGAGCGCCTGGGAAGGTGGAAGAGCACAATATATATAGAGACAGACATTGATCATTTCATTTGTCTGATGTCCAACGACAAAACACTGTTTGCAGCTTCTCAAACCCAATGATCAACTATTTAAAGGTGCTGTACCCGGTTATTGCTCCTTAAAAATGTAACAAAAATAATTAATTTGAAACTTCCTACATCAGTCACATGTTTTGTTCACTTACCTAACACATTCTGAGCCTCTGAATAGTTAATCACGATGTGTTTTAAGCTTTTTTCACAGCTGTTAGGAGAGAGACGTGTCGGTATGCTAACAGTAGTTAGCCATCATGCTAACAACAACAACAGAAGAACTTTGTGGATTTTGATGAACAAACGGGACATTATTAGACGTAGACAGGACAGTTCAGACTCTTTTTCACCTGAATAGATACTTTAACAAGATATCTGTGCTGGGGGATTGTTTTTATTTTGTTTCATTGTAAAGAGATTGTTTTTAACACTTTTCTTGTGCTACAGTCCGGTAAATTATCGCGTAAGTATTACAGGCTACATTTACAAAAGATGTTGTAAAGAAAATATATTATGATGCAAACCTATAAGTTGTGTGTTGGCCTGTGTAAAGATGTAAATAGTGACTATGAAATGACACAGATAATGTAAGTTGCAGGGCAGATGTGACGCTGTAAAAAGGGAAAGTGTAACACGGTTTTTCAGTTGATTCTGTTTTCTGTAAAGATAAGTCTGTAATACAATAAACATTCATACATCACATATGATTCATTCTCTTCTGTGGCTCATAGTTGGTTGAAATCTTTCTCCAAAGCATCAGAAACAGTTGGACACTGGTCCTACAGGTGAATGACTCTCTCATGAGGTTCACACTTCACACAGAGGCTGACTTACCACAGGTCGCACTTGCCTTGGGCCCCAAAACCTAAAGGGCCCCAAACAGATGCCCTTCCCAACTCTCATTCTCCCAAAACACCTGCTGTTTTCTCAGAGCAGAGACAAGCCTGCTCACAGTAACAATGCATTTCTTTGTTTTGAGCCATGAAAAGTACAGTTGAATAAAGACAAGACAGACACATTTACAGTTTTTATCAATCGCTTTGACACATAATTTGGAAAGTGTCATAAATATATCAAAATCTTTACATGTTGAGTAAGATTTGTCTCTCATTTCTCTAAACATGCTTTCAGTGTTTCCTCATTAATTAGTCTTTTGAGTTTAGTTCCATTTTCTTCCTCGGCCACATTATGAACATTTGTTTTTATTCTAGAGCACAAAAACAGAAGTTACTAATACAGCACTCTGCATGTTTTCAGTGAGAACATTTGTGAAAATGTGATGGATTCATGAGGAACTGTATCGGCTCATTCTTGTAGGCCTTGTTCTTTTTGGAGAAAGTGACAGACTGTATAGAGTAGTTCTGAAGTTTTCTGATGCTTTATGCTCATTACATTTCAATAAGTCAATGTTTTAAAACCTCCACACAAAAGTTCAGTTATTTCTCTTGTTTGTGAACGTTGATTTTGTGGACGTCCGTCTGTCTCTTCTTGGTGGCGGGTGGCAGGCTTCGATGTCTTTTCTGTCAATATTTCTTCCTTTAGTGCAAAGAAATGTGGTGACCTGCTGCTCCGTTGACTCCTGGTCCATGTCAGTGGTTCCTCCTCTGTTACCACTGCCCCTGCACATGAAAAATACACATTTACATTCTCATTTGTGAAGTGTATTTGACATATTTGATCCAGATATTGACACTTTGCTGAAGAGAGTTGAGAGAAAATACATCCACACTTTGTAACACAGAATGTCTGAGTGACAGGCCATTTCCATCAACGTCACACTGAAATAGATTGAGTCTATATTTGATCCATTCTACAGTCTGTGTTTTCTGCTCAGACCATTGTCCTGTTTGAGGTTCATTCTTTGTTGTTTGTGAATGAGAGCTGTGGTGAGAAAGAGCCTGAAAACTGTGGGAATGGATGAAAACTGTTGCAAATGTTCAAACCCAGGTAAAAAAGTAATATATTTTAATGTACTAAAAATGTACTTTATTTTCAGTAAGTACAATTTTAGCACATTTCGACTCTATGTATTAAAATAAAGTAAACCAAAAAGATATTAAAAATGTATTATTTACAAATATATTATTACCTCAGTAGTACTTTAGTGTACTTTGATAAAGTACACTACTTAGTACTAATACTTAAATTAATTTCAGGCATATTCATCTAAAGTATACTAAAACTGAAATATATATAAGTGTTTCATTAGTATATTTATTTATTATGTACTTCAAGTGCTTTAAATATAAGTTTAATGTTAGTGTATTTGCATCTACTTTTCTCAAGTGCACTTTTAGCACCCTTTCAATAAGTTCACATTTATAACACTTTTTCATATCATTGTTAGCACAGCAGTGTTAAAGTGCACTTCAAATAAGTATATTAGTAATTAAATACTACTTAAGTGGTAAATTAGTGTAGTCTTCATAAGTACACTATAAACCATAACGAATTCATCAGTATGCAGCCATTTCTTTTAGTGTGCTAAGATCAGTTTAAAAACATGTATAGTAACAGTTAATTTCCATAGCTGACATTTTCTCTTCAACCTTTTAAAATAATGTATTTTACCAGCAAAATGGAACAATGTTATGTAATAATCTAATAGAAAAAATATCCTTACTTTTCTATTTCAATTTTAAAACGTTGGCAATTAGTGTTATTTGGATTACTTCAACAACACTGTGACCTCATGAACATCAACCACAGAGCACCTTTCAATTGACCATATGCTTTTATATAATGCAGTAGTCACATGTATTTCTAATAAAAAAAGTACAGCCTTGTGAATTTATTTACACACCAAAAATACACACTGATATTTAATCTCTCTCTACATTATTCGGTAGAGGAATAACATACTCTTTGTCTCTTGATTTGATCAAAACACATTTCCTGTGGAACAGGTCAGTGGGCACCGCATAAACATTCCTAGATTCTAACACCTCATACATAAAAGTGGAAGAAATGTTCAGTTGATTATCCTTGCAGAGCTGTTTACCAGTCTTCACAAGCTCCTTTACCAATATACAGTGCACTGACAAATCGCCTACTCTAAATACTGACATGCAAAGAATTGTACATAATCTTCCATCTTGTAACTCCACTGTTGAGTTGATCCTTTTTTTAAGACTTCTGTTACTGCTGGAATGATACAGTATGCCTTTTACAATGAAACGGTGATAACAAACACAGTGTTCAACTGTAACATGTAGCAAGTCTTTGATGGCAAGTTTTTCTAATGCAGACAGTTTGCCACGACAGGGATTACCAAAAACCCTGACATTTTCATTTAGGCTAGATGAATTAGAACTTGATACATTGCTGTTTAGGAGATGTGAAAAAATGCATTTCACCCCTTCATTAGCATCTACCATGTACTTTTCGGCTTTTTGTGTTAGACTCATCCAGCAAAGAAATCTTTTAACTATTTGCTCTGGAACATGTGTAGTCCCATGGAAGTACTGTAACAAAGTGCCATTAAATGATTCAAAGGAAAAGGTTGATGTGGCCCACAAAGGGCCCCAGTTCCTAACACTTGCTGCAAGGTGTGTCAGAAGATGGACATTAAATGTCATATTTGCTGCACCATATAACTTCTCAAACTGCAGTGAGAACTTATTGAGAGCTCTTTCAGCTACTTCAATATCACAGCGTTTTACCTTTTCTCCCAAAAGAATGTGCATTGCAAACACAAAGAGAAAAAGGTGGTTCCAGAACTTTTTTAGTAAGACCCCATTCAGTAAAGGCAGGGCATAGAATAACAGGAATGACCTCCACTCTGATGCTTTCCAATATTTTCTGTCTGCCACAGATCGTGGTACTCTTGTTATCTCAACAGGGGGTTGAATTGCAATGAGCTCTTTGTCAATGTCGTCTGATTTTGCTCCTAAGTACCACTCTTTGTCATGATTTCTTGAGTCAAACCAAAGTTTTGCTAATTGTCTTGTCACACCAAGGCAGACACAATGCTGATACTCTGGAACAAAACCATTTATCATTTGAAAATGTGTAAGTTTCATTAATGGTGAAGGTCCTTTTACTCCCATTACAGGACTGTCTGGTGTTGCAGCCATTGCGTGATCAAAATGCTTAGCTTCAGTTCTAAGATGTGGTTTTGGGCCTTTGTTTGTGTAAGGACCACCACCAAGATGGTAACAAAAATCACATCCATAAATCCATTAAACTGTTTGGTGTTTCTTAGAAGTGGACGAGCAACTGAATCTGAACTGCAAATCAGAGCATACACTTTGGAGACATGTTGTACATTTGCTGAGTCCTTCCATTTAATGCCATTTTGTTCTAAAATTTGCAGTTCATCAACAAATGGCTTCAAAATGTTAACATGTTTGGCTTCTTCTCGCCAAACCAGAGACAAGGAAGACAGATATTTGCCCTGCGTTCTTTAGGTTCAAATTCTATAACCTGGCACTGAATGGGCCAAATTTGGTATTTTGAACTCCTGAAAACTGGAATTCCATCACAGTTCCATATTAAAGTTATGTCATCCTCATCTAATTCACCTGATTCTTTGAGTTTCTGGTACTGTTCTCCACACTGTATATCTGAAATGACATCTGCACATTGCCAGTCTTTTTTTAAACTTTGATTTTGTTCAAGCAATGTTTTGATCTGTGTAGCCAAACTAAGCACTAGAAAGAAACACCCACTTTTGAGACAGCTCTCTGAATCAGTTACTGCATTACAAGCACCACACTGTTGTTGACTGGTATTATTTACCCCTAAGTAGTTTTCACATGCTGGACAGTAGAAATGGGGGACATAATTTCCATATAGTCCATAAGCTTTGTGAAAAAGGTATGTGGTTACTGGCACCATTCCAGGAAAATGTTCATTGAAAATCTTCAGTAGATGTCCCAGTGCCACACCTGTCACATTGTGCCTTAGTACATAAGACATCAGTAAGATTAAACTTTGTCCCTTTGTTAGTGGAGCTCCAGGATACGCTGGATCATCTCCATCCAACAAAAATGTCTCTACCTGTGAATACATAAATAAGAAAAGATTTGCTTACATGCTTACAGATTTACAGAGAAAACATACTGTACAATAATACATGTTAATAACCTGTTGGTTTGGTGTCTCTTGCTGATCAGGTGGAGTAGCGGGCACATTGCATCCTGGTTGCTTCTCTAACATGTCCTGGCAAAATATAGACATGGTGGTTCTATTAGAGTTTTGACATACAATACTTGTGCTCCAAAAGGTAAGTGGTAACTACTGCAAGTCATCTGGTAGTTTTTACATTTACAGAATTTACTATGTTCTTCAAAGAGTTATGCAAATAGAATACACACTAGCTTCATATAAAACTGATGGGATTTCTGGGAAAGGATAAATGTAGTGCCAATAATCAGTAAATATAAACAATGTGTAACTCTTTGTACAGACAAATCAGAAACAAGAATACTGAAAAGCACTAATCCTTGGATGCAATACAGGGTATCTGTTTTTATCAAGACAGTGAGTTGAAACATTAAGCCAAAACTGCATAATAATGCTTAATAAAACACAAAATTGTACTACTGACGGAACAAAACATCAGATTTACGTCACATAAAGCAAGTTAAGTCACATCTGCATTATACTGTATGTGCAGTGTATATCCAACAGATGGATAATATCCAGGAAAATTGTGACTATATCTTCACATACTGAAGAACTGTATTAATTAAGGGAAGGTATATGCCACAGCCATCAAAAGCCAATGTAGGCTGTATGTCAGCCCCTTGTTAGAAACTTTGTTAGCCTCATGTGGAACTATTAATTTGCTTGAATTACAATTAAGCATGAATGAATAATCTAATCTAATACTTTGAAATAGTTATATGTTGTTATAATTCAAATGAAAACAAAATAAGACCTTGCTGATGTTCACTTATACATGTTTATTATCGGTGGCCTATATTATTATTTTAAGACGTTGGGTTAAAAGAATAAAAACTACTCTACTCACATTTTCTGTATCGATTAAAGGTGTCGTTTTAGCATAAAAATGAAAATAGTAACTTGTAACTACAGTACCTGTGCTTCTGGTCCAATTTGCATATCTTGTCGATCCCCACAAAATTGAGAAGTGCAGTGTGAGTCCGGGGAGGGTGGCAATTCCAGCACTGAGTGGGTCTTTCTGGAGACTCCCTCTCCGACAGGCTGCATCTAATGAAGATTTAATACATGGAAATTCTCAAGTGAAGTATTAATGTATATATATAAATATATATTTGAAATGACAATTATACAGAAACTATACATATAGTATAACACAGCAATTAATATCAACAATTTTAATTGCTGATATTTTAATACCTCTGATGAATCTCTGTTTGGTCTGTCCTGAAGCAGGTGCTCTCTTATTGGACTGACAAGATACTTCCCTCTCAAATATTCTAAAGATGACTGACCGCTTGCTCCTTCTGCAACAAGGCCCTCATCGGGAATATTCTGATCATGAGACAGCACATAGATTTATTTAACTATCATACTGTAAACATTTAGGGTTTGATAAACGTTACAAATAAAATTATGGATGAATGAAAGCTTTAGAGGAAAGTAATATTTATTTTGTCAACCCCTAAATTTTATTTCAGAATGGAAGAATAAAACATAAGGTTTTTACCTGCTTGTTAGTTGTGGGAGTGTCTCCTGGATATTCCTCCAGGGAATATGTTCGTTCACCGTTTTTTGAAAGTGGAATCTGGGGAGTGCAGTTGCAATGTCAACTTGCATGTTACATGTAACACTATCTGCAATTCATATTGTTGCGGAAAAAAAAAAGGTACCTTTTTCAAGACCTCTCTACTGTTAGTTGTACAGGATGCACTGAGGTATTTCTTGTATTTTCCTCTGCAGTTTAAAGTATTCTACAATAAACAAAACAGTCCTTACGTTTAAAATTAGCATTAAGAATTATTCATCGTATTCTATAATCACTGCTATTGTTGATAATAAAATAAATGTGAAAGCTCAAATACCTCTTTCTCATTAGCTAGCCGTCTGCATTTGGTTGCCTTTGAAGGTTGGCTCGACTCATTCAGCAGATATTCTTTGTAATGTCTTTTGGGTGCCATGTCTGCGGGCGGTTTTAGTTTATCTCTTAAAGCCCGGTAAAGTGCAGAGTGCGCGCGCAGTGTCCTGCAAAAAACGCCTTCGTAACATTCACTGACTTATAAATGAACATTACTGATACAGAGCCTATTGTAATACAGTGAGTGCGCATGTGTGCATGGGCATTAAGGTGTACACACACCTTTTTTAATTTATTTATTTTATTGTATTGTATTGCAAGAATGTATTGTCTGCGTCTGACAGTCAATTTTCAATGTCATAATTTGCATTTGATGGACATTTTACAAATTGACCCTGAAGTACTCGTGGCGCTGTGCTACCGCTGATTGGTTACCCCCGAATCCTGTTTGAATGATGCTGAGGGAAGCATACCGTTAGCTGTTGGAGTCAGGTTGTTGCTAGTTCAGTTACGATGGCGCAGTTCAAGTTTGGGATGTTTTATTTTAGGGACAACACAATTCACGTCGAAAGTACTGACATCGTGACACCTCAGGACAGACAGCAGCTTGTTCAGGTATTAAAACGGCCGGACCTCTCGAGTGAAGACGGATGGATACAAGTGTACTGGGGCACCAGGAAAGCACCTAAAAACAAGGTGGCGGCAAAACTGCTTCTACTCGGAGGTTTGTATTACTCGTCCATGGTGTGAAGTATCTTTGAATTAACATTCTTTCTACTAATGACTAAATAACACAAGTTAACGTATTACGACAAACGTATTAGCTGCGTTGTTGGTTGTTAGCTAATAACTAGCTAGAAATAGCTATTGTCGGCATCAAAGGTCACGCCCACTAACAGACTCCGAAGCAGAAAGTTAACATGGGGAGTGAATCAGAACAGCAGCTTTATCAGTCACTGCTCAAAAACTACAACAACAAATGTGGACTTTAGGAGATATATTGTGTCAAATACAGACACGAAGACATGGGGATGAATGAAGTGATTCAACCTTCCAAGTATGTAAATATATCTAGCAATGCTAACGGGAGCTACGAGCTAAATGCTAACGTGATGCTAGCGCCGCCTGGCGTCTTTTAGCATCTTTTTTAACTTTCTCTTTACTTTTCTGACATAACATCGTCTCAGTAACCTCAATTTAAACCCGGTTGTAACTCGACTTGAATTAGTTGTGCTAAAAGTAAAGAGGTAAACAGTTTAGCTTTCCATTCTTTATTATGGTGAGGCAGGAGATGTTTTCCCCTCGGCAGGCCATGCCTCCAACAGTGACGCGTTGCGGACTGCATCTATTAGCGGCAGCGGCAGCTAATGCTAGCGTGCATTTCACGAGACATACAAAAAATCTAAAATATTGAGCAAAAGAGGGAAAAAACATGGTTTTGGCCGTTTGTCTGATGTAAGGTTGTGGTTACAGACAACTACAAGGATTGATGGAAAAAAAACAAGCCTTCCTCAAGGATGAGGACATCTGGCACACGGCAGTTGCAAGGAGAAGGACCACACCTTGTACCACAACACAGGATGGAGGCAAACAAAGGTTATTTTGTTGCTTGTGTTGGTAGTTTCTTCAGAAAACAGACTTTAATAATAGTTATATTGTGTTGTAACTAGGGATGCCAATATACCAATAATTTTATATCTGACAGCATTCAAATTTGTCTATAACAAAGTCGATAGCAGTGTTGCCAACTATTTT
>CM076414.1:705870-750937 GCA_038363315.1 Mugilogobius chulae
ACTGTTGTGTTTACATTTACACAGCAGTGGTTACAGTAAGAACACAGTTTGCAGCTTTTCATCACTTGTCACTACATGTTAATTAATGACCTGTTGATGCACTAACACTTACAACAGCGATTGTTTTTTCCTTTTGCCCTCCCTCCTTTCTTTGCATTTCACATCAGATTGTAGGTTCAAAATGCTGCTCCATTTTGTATCATACTTACCAAAGTCTTGATTCACTGACATCCCTATTTGTAGGTTGGTTATGCTCTTAATATCTTGTTTCATCTTGTTTAGAAAAATTATATGAAGTTAATGTCACCCACTGAATTATTCTTAATTGTAACACATAAAATCCTTAATGAATTTATGACACTAATACTATGATGTTTTTAGTTGAAATGGTTTGCTAAAAATCTCTTCATGAGAAAGCATTCATATGTCGTCATGTAATACATTCTTTCTCTTCGGTACAGAAAAAAAGAATTACTGCAACTTCCAGTCTCACTTCAGATGAAGATGAAACACAGATTGACCAATCACAAGTTCTTCAAAAAAATGCAAGTATTTATGGGAATAAGGGAATATTGTGGGACGATAAGAGATTTTTTTATTATAAGTGGCTTTAGGTTTGACAGCAGTGCAGTTGCAGAAGTGGACGGTGGCACTCCAGCTGTGTTAGTTTTGAAATACTGTTTAGTACAAAAACTACTACAACACACAACGTATTGAATTATATGAAAAGATAAAATTAATTAAATTGAACTTATTGTGTATTGCGAGTGCTAGGGCTGGGCGATAATACAATCTTGATTTGAGATGGCTCTAAAGTGTTGTTTACATTTTTTGTTTTCTTAAAGTAAAACATAATTTTCATGTTATTCAACTTAACTGTTAAGTGTCAATGAATCACTTGTTGGTTTTTTTGTTGTTTTTTTTGCAAGGATCTTTCTAAACTGGATATATCAACAAAAACGAACATATTGTGATAAATACCGAGATAAATCAATATGGAAAAATTATTTCCTGATAATAGTTTTTGCCATATGGCCCAGTCCTAGTGAGTACTGTTGCTCTAGTGAAATATGGTCTGACATACGCTGTACAGTAGGTGATAGACTCTACAAACATCTACAAAGATGACCCCTCTCCTGCCTTGGAGTTTAACATTTACTGTTTTTTCTGCCTTTGTTCAAGAAGCCGAAGATGACAAAGGCTGCAAGAGACAGAACCCTTCCCAATTGAAATCCTCGCTGCTGAGAATGAAACCAACAACCTCCACCCCCTTAACGAGTGATGACGATACAGACATAGACACCAACGTGACTTATTGACCCACCTCAGGCTTCGGGATCAACTGTAAGTATTTACAAAACGCACAAAAAAAATATAATTAGGGCCCTTCCATTTTAATGGAGATGGGGGGCAGATAAATAACTGTTATCAGTTTGCAGATTCTGTGACATGTTTGGATAGATATAACAGGATTATAAATCTTGTAAGCAATAAACAATGATCAGATTCAACATTTTGATTTATGCAGGACGTCTGCCAAGAAGAAAGTGAAGAAGAGGAGTGTGTCCTGCAGGGTCAATCCAGATCCACTGTAACGTGCAACAGGAAGTGATGGATGCTCTGAAAGGTATTCATACAAAGAAGAATTGTTTATGTTTTTTTATGTCAGTAAATGTGTCGATAGGAGTCTTATCTCTCATATCTGTGACTGTTGTGTTTTTTTCCTTTAATGGAGAAATACCAGCTTTAGTCAAGTGTGTCACAGATCTATTACAACAATGAAGAGAATGCCACCTGTCATGGACACTGACAGTACAAGTTCTGGTTCTTCCAGTCCAGCTCCAGAAATGGTATGTTTTACATTCATACACGCTTTCTAAATACTGTAAATATAGAAATTATACTTTAATTAATTGAAGACCACTTTCATTTTCATTTAACCTTTATTTCACTATGCAGAACATTAAAAACAAATTCTTATTTACAATGTTGGCCTAGAACAATTCAAGGGGAAAGGGAATAAGACAATGAACACTTGCAGAAATTACAACTTAACTAACATTTGGCATTGGCTTTATCTTTTAAGAAATGTATTCCAGCAATGTAATCCCAATGCCATTTCTAATAATGACTAACTTTATTTCCTGGACACAGATTTCCCTGGGAAACACGGGGGTGCAGGTCAGCAAAAGCTGTTTCCGAAGACTAAACCGATCAAGAATGTCCCTGTTCACACAGGACTTAGCTGTGCTCATCTTTGGGCGAGATGTTTTGGCGTCCTCGACTCTCACAGGAAAATCGGGGCCTACTGGAACAGCAAAAGAGCAACTACATCCAGAAAAGCTGAATGCCCTTGTGGTAAGTATTGGTTAAGTCTATTTTTCCATATGATTTTGTTTTTATGCCTCCTTTTATACCATTTTATTTGTCCTTTCTATTTTACAGATACAGTTATTGCTGAATTTCCAGGAACAAATGTGTCTGATGTGAGGGCAGTGATTAGGAGAAAATGTAACAATGAGAATTTTGTGACCAAAAAGAAACCGTAAGCAGTCGTGCAATCATGTTTGTTTTTTATGTTTTTTTTGGTTAAAAAACTGTTATGTTTCACATTGAAAAAAGTTTCACAAGTCAGTTTAATGTTCATCACTGTCATTATTACTAGCTTATCTGCTGTTCACAGCTAGCATTATTTTTTCAATATATCATTGTTTTATAGTGAACTTGTTAAGCACATTTTCCCTGTAATGTCTGCATATTAAAAAGACACTGTTTTTCTACTTCAAGTATGTAGTAATTACTTTTTATGTTTACTTAAAAGTAATTGAAATTTAAAGTAATTATACAAAAAATATAATTTCTGTGTACTGTTGAAGTGTACTTTAATGAAGTACATCTAGTATACTTTCTGTACACATAAGTAGTGTACTCACAGTATATTATTTTCGATGTGCTAACAATGTACCTAGTAACTAATGATATATCATTAGTGCTACTTTAGACATACTGAAATATAACTTAGTGTACTTATCTGCACTGTTTTGAGACACCATTAAGATGAATTATAATATACTTAAGTACAACTTTTAAATTTTTATTTAATGTTTTAAATGTATTTAAAATGCAATGGCAACACATTATGAATAAATTAGAATTAAATTTCCAGTATATTGTAAATGTATTAATTGTAATCTTAAAAGTGGATTAAAGTATACTTTAAATTGAAATAAAGAATATTATAAACAAGTATAGTATTAGTATAGAAAATTGTACTTTAGTATATTTAAGTTGAATTTAATGGTGTCTCAAAATAGCACAGTCAAGTACACTAAGTTGTATTTTAGTGTATTTTAAGTAGTACTAATGGTTATAGCATTAGTACACTAAGTACTGTTTTAGTACTCGAAAATAACACACTTTGAGTACAATAATTTTGTGCTCATGAAGTAAACTAAATATGCTTAAATTTAGTATGTTAAAGTATACTTTTTTTTCGCCTGGGAAAGTTTGAATCAAGTGATCACAGAGTTGTCAAGTAACTAAGTATTTTTACTCAAGTGCTGTACTTAAGTAGTTTTCTTGAGTATCTGTACTTTACTTGAGAATCACAAAATCTGGTGACTTTTTACTTTTACTTCTTACATTTTTCAAGAAGTATCTGTACTTTCTACTTCCTACATTTTAAAAAACAGTGAGTTACTTTTTTAAATCCAGACAGATCTTTTAAAACCAGGTCAGAGCTGCTGCTGCCGTGTGTTAAAGATTTTGGAACAAATGAACAAGTGAAAATCATCAAAGCTTTATGATTTCAAACAAAGATTACATATTTGTGACGTTATAAAAATCACATGATGAATTATAATTAATTTAGGGGAGACCGGGACAATTGTATTACTTTTTTCCAAATTTGACATATTAGCTTAATCTTAGTTCAAGTCCTGATTAAAACTAGATGAAATGAAAGCTGCAGATCTTGTCTTGACATATGAACAGGTTAAGATTCACTAGAGCTGTTTATTTGAAGCTGTTTTCATTTAAAGACAAGAAAGTCAAGTGTTACATCTGCCCCACAACATGGGTCAATTGTAACACATGAAATTACAACAATTAATATTAATTTGTTCTTTATTAACCCCATAAGGAACCAGCCTTTTTTCACTAAAACACCTAGCTTTTCTTTGGTAAATATAAACAAGAGTAAAGCTGGTGGGCACTAGCTGCAGCCAGAATAACACCAGTTGAGCAAAGTTTGGACTTTGATCATTCTTCTTCAAAAACTGAAGGTAATTTAACAAAAAATTAGTTTTAGTGACTTAAAAGAGGGTTAAACAGTTTAGATGGAGCCCATTAAAAAGTTTTTTTTTTTTTTTTTTTACAAAATGTGTATTTTTTTTCCATCAGAAGAGCATTTAAACAGGGAGTCAGAATGTCTAATTTGACTGCAACTAAGAGGGTTACGTCAACTAACTAACCCTTTCTTCTAAATGTACAGAAGTTGGTTGATTTCTTTGAGAAAACTAACAAAATGAAAATACAGGAAAAAGATGGGAGGTACTGCACATGTCTTCTTGGTGCCTTAAGGGTTAAAGATAATACATTGAACAGACTGGAAGGTTGTCCACATTTAAATAACCTTAACTCTGTGATTTTATTATAATAAAACACAAAACTTTACAGTCTGCTCTGACTTTACTTGTGTCTTTTTCGAACTAAAGTGAAAATTATTCTGAAAAAATATTAAGGCTCTGATTAAAATCTGTCAAACAAATAACAGACAAAACCATAATCTAAATAAATCCATCCAAAATGAATTCATAAAATGGCCGAGGGGCAGTTGTAACACGTTGGTGAGGGCGGCCATGTTTGGAGGGATTTTTTTCTGTGTTAGCATTCATATTTGTTGTTGTAAAACTTACCAAACACAGACCACAAAACCTATTTTAAACATATAAAAATGACAGCCACATCTCAATCACATCTGTGTCCAGAACAAAAACACGAGGTCATGTGATGTAGAACTTTACTACTCACAAAACAGTTTTTTTGACGTGAAAAGTTTCCTGAAATCTCAAATCTCTTTCACTCAAACAGCAGGTGGAGATGAAATGAGCAGGTTCTTCTGGTTTGTTTCTGCTACGAATGGGAGCCTCTGTTACAATTGGCCCCGGTCTCCCCGACTGTAAAGCCCATCTCACACTTCACAACGTTACAAACCAACTTTGTACACTTTTATTTTAGATTGGTTAAAATGTCTTCAAACCTCTCTCCCTCTTTTTACTCTATCTCCTCTTTCTCTCACTCTTCTCCCCTTCTTTCTCTCCCTCTTTCTACCTCTCTTGTGTCTCTTCTCTTTCTCTCTCTCTTTTCTCTCTGTCTTGTCTCTTTCACTCTCTCTTTCTTTTCTCAGTTTGTCCTCTCTCTTTGACTCTCTCTCTCTCTATTTTCTGTCTCCCTCTTTCTTCTCTTCTTCTCTCCCTTTTTACTCTTTCTCCCACTCTTTCTCTCTCTCTTTTTCTCCTCCCTCTCTCTCTTTTGTTCTCTCTCTCTTTCATTTGTCTCTCTCTCTTCTTTTGTCTCTCTTTCTTTTGTTTCTCTCTTTCTTTTGTCTCTCTCTTTCTTTTGTCTCTCTCTTTCTTTTGTTTCTCTCTTTCTTTTATCTCTCTCTCTCTTTCTTTTGTCTCTCTCTTTTTTGTCTCTCTCTCTCTTTCCTCTCTCTCTTTTCTCCCTTTCTCTCGCTCTTTCTCTCTCTCTCTTTTCTCCCTCTCTCTTTTCTCCCTTTCTCTCGCTCTTTTCTCTCTCTCTTTCTTTTCTCTCTCTCTCTCTTGCTTTTCTCTCTCTTTCTCTCTCTCTCTTGTATCACCCCTCTCTCTCCTCTCTCTCTCTCCTCTCTTCTCTCTCTTTCTTTCCCCCTCTCTCTTTCCTCTCTCTCTCTCCTCTCTCTCTCTCTCTCTCTCTCTCTCTCTCCTCTCTCTTTCTCTCTCTTTCTTTCACCTCCAAACTCAAACTGTGGTAAAGCCCTGCAGCGGCCACAAGAGGGAGTCATTACGTCATGTGTTGAAGACTTTTTCCGTCGCTGGTTTATGTCATGTACTGTGTGAGCGTGAATCAGACACAAGTTTGACAAGTCTTACTTGATCTAATATCAAACTACAAAACACTGTTGGCAGCATCTCAAACGCACTGATCAACTCTTTGAATAGAGACTGTTTTGAACACTTTGCTTGTGCTAAAGTAATCATTCAAAATGCATTGTTTCTAATAAGAGCAGCTCAAACTATAAATGCATAGTTAGCATTAGGGCCATGTCGACAGAAATGAATATCTTGGTGTTTATTTGTCATTTCTCGATTACGATATTCAGACGATATTATTCAAACCAAACAAACACGTCTTTAAATGACTGGAGATATTCTTGGTCGACTTAAGACACGTGCTATCAATCGATTAGTCGAGTAAAAGTAAACCATAACTTTAGTCCCCAAAACACAGCCGTTTGGAACTGTAGATATATTACAATGGTTTTAAAGTCAATGCCAGGTTGTTTTATTGTTAATTTCAATAATGTTTTCAGGTGTTGTAGATAATAGTTTTAAGTGGAATGGGGGGGGGGGGGGGACTCCAATAACTGGAGTTTTTCTCGCTCCAGTTATTGACTTATTTTAATGTTCCAGTCTCAACAGATGCTAATGCTAAAGCCTGTTAGACAAACTTTCAGAAACTGTTGCTGTGTGAACACAAGCATTAAACATGCCACAGTTTCAGTGTCATCTGAGAATGTCTGCATGTGGCCCTGGCCTGTGGCTCCAATGCTGCAGGTTAGTGTGGAGGACATCTGGCCTAACATCCCGACATACTGTGGCCTTTAGGTGAGAGAATCCATTATCCAGTTCAGCAAATGTGGGTCCACAGCCATGATGTTTAACTTCTCCTGAAGTAAAGAGTAAGATGACCAGATGTCTTTATTTACCTGGGACAGTCTCCATTTTAAGAAATCCACATATTTGTCCCAGTTTTACACAAGATTATTTTTTGTCTGTTGCTCAGTGGTAAATTTGTGTATTACCAAGTAACAAGTGATGATAGGTTTGTTTAACTTTTCATTACACACAAGTTTGTCACACAAATTAATATAAGTAAACATTTACTTATTTTTACAAACAACAGTGACACATTAATTTGCACTATTAATTCAAGATATGTATTTTTGGATGTAGATGTAAAACCTTGATTTATATTATTTAGTTATAATATCTTTAAAGTTTTTTTTTTGCTGTTTACTTTTAACTGTTCTTATATTATTACGTTTCATTGGTCATTTTTGTATCCACTCTGTATAGTCAATTGTGATTGGCCGTGGTTACGCATTGCGTGAGTACACGTGACCTTGCGTGGGGATACTCGCTGGAACGTTCTAGACTTCTTTCTTTTATCTGCTGCACCCGCTCGGAGCGCGGGAGGTTTACGCTTAACGGAGAAAAAAGACTCTTAAAAAGCCGAGGACTCGATAATTCTGAGTGGGGAAGCTCAGTGGAGGACCGCGGACTCGTTTACTTTGTGAGCAGAGAGGTTGCGAGTGATGAGATCGGAGGCCCAGAGACCGTCTGTCGGAGCGGGAGAGAAAGAGCGGGAGCTGCGAGTGAAAGTGGCCGTGTCTGTGTGCACCAGGTCGGGCGTAACCCAGGACGGAGCAGCCGGTTCCTCGCGCCGCGCTCAAGACTTCGGATGAATTTCAATAATGTTTTGCAAGAACTTACCAGGCCTGCAACGTTTTTGTTTTTGAAGTAGAGTACCGGTACCGTGAGTAAACTTGACTTAAAGAGATATAAAATCCAGTATCTTCTTAAACCGTTTGAAAACCGTTTAGCGCGCGCTTTTAGTTCCATTGTTCTGTGTCTTCTCGGTTGTTTTGGGAGAAAAGCTAAAGAGAAAATATTATTTGGGAAATGTGTGATTAATCCAGATTAAAGCCGTGGTCCTGGTTTTAAAATTTAAAGGGTTTCTGTACATTAAAGGGGACTGAGCTAACGGGAGTGCACCCTGAGTCAGCCACCTGCACTTTTTGTCAAACTCGTTGCTACAGACGTTAGCTAACGCGCTAATGGCTAACTGTTGGTAAACAACATTCTACACAAGTTCGTCTACATCCGTGGTAAGTTTTGTGCATTTCTGTCCCCGTTTCATTAAATAATCCCGGGTTGAAGTTAGTTTTGGTCGTAAAAACGCGCTAGGATTGCTTGGGTGACGTTCTTTTAGCCATTCCATTGATGGAATCATGACAAACACAGCGCATTCTGCTAACTTTATAGTGGTGATTTATGGCAAATTGTACTCAAAAATACATGAAGATCTGTAGGGAGTGAGGACAGCTGCATCCTCTGTTTTTGTGGCAGTTTTTATTTTAGCTAGAAATGCTCTATAGCTTAATTTTTCCAGTTGATGCTCTGATTCCAGTCAGAAAGTTGTGGATAAAAACATGTTTGATGCAGAAAATATGATTTTTTAAATATATATTTTTTGTTTAGTTAAAAGAATGAATAATAGACTGTGTTGGTGCATAGCATTACATTAGAATAATGATACATGGCAGATTTAAAATGAAAGTAGAAAAAAAAATCTAAGAAAAAATATATAAACAAATGTAAAATAGTTTCCAATACAATAAATGTTTATTTATTCAATTTGTTGTATTACCACCTCTTCAAAAATGCACACATTAATAACAAAATTGTAAGTTTTTTTAAAATGATATTTTTCTCAATTTTAAAGTACATCATTTATAACAGCAGAGGGCGCTCTACCAATTATTTATTTGTTAAATTTTATTAATCAACATGATCTGAATTAAATTTCAGATTTAGCCATATAGGCACGTCTCCATCTGTAATCCAAAGGAAATGTTTAGGTCAGGACAACAAGCCACAAAACTAACTAAGCCAATACAGTTGTTAAATTTTCCAACATTGTTCTTGTGTTCATAATTGATGCACAAAATCAATGTTAGAAAAGTGTACACCATTTTGCTCTGCAGAGCAAAGTTAGCTGAGGTTTTCCTGTGTTTTGTATAGATTGTGCATGTACAGCCTCAGCTATAGATATTATCTGTGCTGATAGATCCCATTGTTATAGAAAAAATGTGCTGCATTGGTTCATGCAAATGGTGTATTTATGTGCTCTGAAATTAAGACCTTTCTAATTTTTATTTTCTTTAAAAGGTAGCTTCAACAATGGAGACATGAAATAAAAACAAAGGAGGACACCAAAAAGAAGAGACAAAAAGAAGAAGAATGGGACAGCGAAACGGGAAAGAAGAAATCAAATAAGAGTTGAGTGAATGCACACGTCACATGCAAAGCCACACTTTAAATAGTCATTGAAAGATAAATACACTAAAGCTGCAAAAAAAAAAAAAAAAAAATATATATATATATATATATATATACAATCTATTAGCCTGACAATTATTTCTTTCACTTAATTGATTTATTGCTTAGATCCTGGAAGACTTAACCAAACATGACTATTGTAAGTTACAGATTCTTGAGAACATAATTTAGGCAATTATTGCTGTTAATATATTAGCATCAACGCTCAAAACTGGACTTGAAGCTCAGCAGTCCTAATAGTATTAAAGTAAGATAGAAGTTTACAAAGTGTGACTTTCTGATGAGCTGAACTGTCACAATGAAGTAAAATATGGATCCACTTTCCTTTTTTCTGGGGAAGTGCATCTATATTTTTTTTCTTTCAAATATGTTCATACAATGTACTAACAACTGATAGTTACAGGTAGGATATTACAAAATGTTAGTGTTATAATTACTGTGAAGAAACATCACAGTTTAACAGTTAGTCACATTTATTATATAATATAAATTTGAAGTTCACCCTGATTGGCGAACAGTTACAATTTCTTTAGTGTGTGATAAATTTTATAAATGTACTTTTTAGAAAAAGACCTACATTTTGCACCTAACAAACAACTAAAAAGCTTGTTACACTTAGCGTTGCTTCTTCCTCCGTTCTATGACATTGTTAACTCACAATTATAAAATGAATCATCTTGAACAGTGTTAAACCACATAAAGCATAAAAAATATGTATCTTTTATGTTACTTGTAAGTTCTCAGGCAAAGAGCAACGTTGATGAAGTTTCTCCACGCTTTGCTTTTTAAATTTTGTTTGAGGGACTATAATTTTTTTCTCAAAATTTCACAAAATGGTCTATCAACTTATTTTATATTCAGTTCATGTGTAGACTTTCATTTATCTTTTTTCCATTTTTCACAGATCACAAAACGTGAAGCAGTAACCTGGTATTCTGACACCATGATGAAGTGCTCAAGTGCAAACAGCTCCTCAAAATGAAGTCTAGCCTTAGAGACAAGTCAACCTAACCCTCTCACCGTCTTCAGCCAACTGCTCTGGCCCATACACTTCAACTTTAGATGCCATTTGAGCTGAACAGCATTAGAAGAATAGCTGCAATGTGCCCATGGAAACAAGAACACAGCAGGCCTCTGGAATAAATCAACATCATCATAAGACTCCAGATCACAATGAGGCTCAAGTAGGAAAGAATGTGTTTCATTCAACATCTACAAAAGACAGACACACTGAGGTCCAGCGCTCTCTCCTGCAGCTTGTGACAGTCATTATGAAGATGGTTAGTAATGGTAATCATTGCCTCTGAACCTGTCACCTTCTGCAGCCTCTGGATGTGACCTGCACCTGTTACCACACACCCTGAGTCTTCTGGATGTGACCTGCACCTGTCATCACACACACCAGGTCTTCTGCAGCCTCTCGATGTGACTCTGGAAAAAAGGTCCCTCAGCTTCCTATTTATTTGCTGTGAAGATATTCTGTTTTCTTTTGATAATTACATGGTACTACACGTTTATGTACACTGCAACATTTTCAACTGTTTTTCACAGATTAATCTGTCAATGTGGTTCTTTATTATTCTAAAATGAACTGCCATGTAGTTCATTTTAGTTCTGTAGTTCTTTACTTCAGTCGTGTTGTTTCTAGATAAAGACCTGACGCTGTCTGCCTTGTTTTTCCAGATTCTTGCAGTGAATTGTGTCCATATTGACCGTCCATCCATGCTCACTACTTTTCCAGATGCATTGTGGGAAATTTTGAGTGCACTACTTTTTGACCCACTGAACATTTGGACACAACTACAAAATGGCGTAACTACTATACTGTATAGTGTAGAGTAGTTAGAGCCACATTCTCACACAGCCTTTGTCTCTAGTGTGATGTCATCAGTTTAGAACTCTGTTTTTTTTTTCAACATATTTTCAAACTTTACTTCACAAACTTTTTCTTGTTTCATGTAAAACTATCATTTATATTTACTACTAGCGTTTTAAACTATCATTTATATTTACTACTAGCATTTTAAACTATTTATATTTACTACTAGCATTTTAAACTATAATTATATTTACTACTAGCATTTTAAACTATAATTATATTTACTACTAGCATTTTAAACTATCATTTATATTTACTACTAGCATTTTAAACTATCATTTATATTTACTACTAGCATTTTAAACTATCATTTATATTTACTACTAGCGTTAATCTACTAAATTAATTTGTACAAACCTGTCATACACACTTTAAATACATTTATTTGTCATAAACTGTAGAGCTCCATCGCTCCTTAAACGTAGCAAATGGACTTTGGTCAAAGAAAATCTCTGAATAAAGAGGATTATTTATTGGCTAAATTATTAACAAATATAACAGCTAGAGATTATAATATTATAAACAAGAGTTAGCAGATTTCAGTGAACAAGTAGGTTTGACACAAACTTCAATAAATAAACAAATTCACAGGGTTTTATGTCGAATATTGGGCATCGTGTATTTTGGGCGACATTTAGACAGATTTATATCTTAAAACAAGTTATCTAATGTTTAAAACACATTCCATTTTATTTCCATCTTTATGCGAGTGAATGCAATGGATCCAACCCAATAGTTCTGACACAACAAAACATATAATTGTCTTGTTTTGTAGTTGGTTATGGAGATAAAAATCTTGAAAATTGGCATTATAAAGCATTCAATTTGATCTGCTGAAACTGGCTTAAACCCAAACAGCAACACTCGGCAAATTATGTGTAGCTGACGCTAAAATGTCGGTGTATACGTTGCCATAGTAACAGTGAAATATTACATTAAATTATTTGTATAGTTTATAAATGTAAACTCACAAGGTTGGTACAGAAGAGTAATACGTTGTATTTTGTTTTATTTTGTAAAAAGAATTGTACCTTTGAATATGACCTCTTGAACCGGAAGTAAACAGAGAGTAGCGCGAAGAGACATGAGAAAGAAAGACGCAGCAAGAGTAAGCTAAACGTTTCTGCTGAAAATCTTAACTACTGCTGGTAAAAAGGGCGAACACGGTAAATATCTCTTGTCTGTAAAACATGTAATGTAATTTGGTATGCACTGTAAGAGCTAAGACATGTTTTGTTTTTCTTTTTTATAGTTTTCACGATGTTACGATGTAAAAACGTTAAGAGATGTCAAGATGTGTTGGAAACAAAGTTCAGAGATTCTCAACTTGGAGAATAAATTCAAAGCTATGCACTCGAACATCCGTATGGAGCGTAGTGTCCTTTATTCAGCTAAACCACGGTAGTTACAGTGAAAACGTGACCTGTTTCATCGCACGTGGCTGAAGACTGCTGCTTCCCTCGACATCCTGACGGCGGCGCCAGAGATCACCATTTGTCTTCGTCTCGCAGCAAGCTGCAAGTCTGCGGAGCGGATTCAAGTTGGAAATCCAGTCAGGTGTATTTATGCATGTCAGCCTCAACCACTGATGAATAAAGTGAGTTACTGGACCAAAGAAAGCGAAATAAAGAGACAATTTAAGCACTGCAAAGATACAAATAATAAAGCAAAATGACTTCTCAAGATGATAAATCATCTTCAAGTGCTAGTGTTAATGAAGATGATGACTCACAAACAAATACTGTAACAAATGCTAAAGAGAAAGAAAATGTTTCTGAACAAGATCAAGTTGAAACTAAGTCAAGAAAATCCTCTCGTGAAAGACGCTTAACTCCGAAAATGCTTGAGCTAAAAGAACAGGAACTAGCTAAGAAAGAAAAGAAGTTCATTGCAGTGTATGAAAAATGGAAATTAAGAATAAGAGACATTCGAACAACATTAAAAGAAGAATGCGCTGAAAAAGAACTGTGCAACATGATGGATGAAGCTGAAGCACTAGCAACTGAGCTTACACAGCTGTATGATAACATTAGAACTAACTCAGCTCCAAGTCAAGAAATTCGAAGGAAAATAGATGCATGCACAGCGGTCACATCTGATTTAATGCGCTTAATGAGAGTCCGACTAACCGAAGAGGCTGGAGAGTTTGATACTGTGGCAGAGAAGGCAAAGTTACGTGCACTTTTGGACAATGACTATGCTAGATCTATATATGGGTCTACAGTCTCCAGAGCTCCTTCTCAGTATTGCCGTTCTGAACATCCCTCAGAATTACCCAGCATCTCAAATAAAAGAGCAGAAGTAGCTGCAGAGTTAGCTGCAAAACAAGCTGAAAATGATATAGAAGAGGCTATTGAGGCACAACGTCAAGAACTCAGAAAACTTGAAAAGCAGAGAGAAATAGTAGGAATGCAGGCTAAGTTGAGAGTGTACACTGAGGAAGAGATGAAAGTGAAAGATGAGAGATGTAGTCCTGTTCATAGCAAAAGCAGTTTTAGTCATCTATCATCTCACATTAACGGTGTAGCACAGCCAGCCATACAGAGTGAAGCATTTATGCAGGCTTTACACGAGTCAGTTGCTCTCACTAGACTTCCTGCTCCAGAGCCTACTGTGTTTTCAGGTGACCCCCTCAAGTTTATTGAGTGGAGCACAAGCTTTAAAGCTCTCATAGAAAGACGTTGCTTAAATCCTGCAGACAGGTTATTTTACTTACAAAAGTACATAGCAGGAGAGGCCAAATCTACGCTAGAAGGCAGTTTCTACAGAAAAGATAAGGAAGCTTATCAACAGGCATGGGATAGGCTGAATGCTAGATATGGGCATCCATTTGTAGTGCAGCGTGCCTTTAGAGAGAAGCTTAACAAGTGGCCAAAGATAGGTGGAAAGGAATATGTTAAGCTGAGAGAGTTTAGTGATTTTCTTCAGACATGCAGTCATGCTATGCCTCATATCCAAGGCCTACAGGTTCTAAATGACTGTGAGGAGAACCAGAAGCTGCTGACTAAACTCCCAGATTGGATCACGTCAAGGTGGAATCGTTATGTCACTGAGCAGCTGGACAAAGGCAAGGACTATCCAAGTTTCTACGAGTTCGCGTCCTTCATCTCCAAGGAGGCTCGCATCGCTTGCAATCCAGTGTCGTCCTTGTATGCTCTAAAACCACCTGCAGACATCCAAGTAAGAGAAATAAAGCGCACAAAAGCAAATGCCTTTGTCACTAACATAAAAGCTTCTGAAACATCCAAGTCTAACACAGAGAAAGTAAAGTCAAAAGACTCAAAGAACAAAGACTCACAACAAAACTTACAGCAAAACTCATACACAAGCAAATGTATGTGTTGTGGAGAAGATCACACCATACACAAGTGCCAAAAGTTAGCAGAAATGTCAGTAGAAGACAAGAAAAAGTGTATACATGAAAATAAACTGTGCTTTGCTTGTTTGAGAAAAGGTCACAACTCCAAAGACTGTAAAAACAGAGCAACGTGTGGCATATGCAAAAAGAGCCATCCTACTCCACTGCATGAGGACCGCTCGTCAGCAGACCAGCCCCCTGCAGAAAGCACAGTAAGTGAAACTACAACTACGTCTCTCTCATGCACGGTGGGAGGAGGAGAGAGCTGCAACACGTCAATGATCGTACCTGTGTGGATGTCATCAGTTAATGCACCTGACAGTGAAACTTTAGTGTATGCTCTATTGGACACTCAAAGTACTCACACCTTTGTTGATCAGGAAGTGTGTGAAAAGCTACAGGTAGCTTCAGAGCCAGTTCAACTAAAGCTTGCCACTATGGTAAAAAGAGACTCTATAGTGAAAAGTCAAAGAGTACAAGGTCTTAAGATTAGAGGGTTCTACTCAGACATTAACATTGAGTTACCCCCAGCGTACACCAGAGACTTTATTCCGCTTGAGCGTGCTCATATTCCTACTTGTCAAACAGCTCGCAAATGGCAACACCTTGCTAACTTAGCTTCAGAGATGCCCCCTTTAATGAACTGTGCTGTTGGACTGTTGATAGGGTATGATTGCTCCAGAGCCCTAGCCCCCAGAGAGGTCATCATTGGTGGTGACAGTGAACCTTACGCTGTAAGGACAGATCTAGGTTGGAGTATTGTAGGAGGAGCACCCCAGCTTGTAAATGCTAGCAATGTAACTGGACTATGTCACAGAGTGTCTGTTAAAGAGGTTCCTGCTGTAACTCCTTCAACCATCATCAAGGTTCTCGAGTCAGACTTTGCAGACACTAAACCAACTGACAGTGGTATATCACAAGAGGATATACAGTTTCTTCAGATTCTAAACAACCAATTAAGACAAAATGAGCAAGGACACCTAGAAATGCCGCTGCCCTTTAAAGCACGCCCACAGCTCCCAAACAACAAATCTTTGGCTCTTGTTCGCTTAAAGCAGCTCAAAAAGAAACTCGACAGAGATCCAAAGTTCAAAGCTGACTACGTAAAGTTCATGGAAGGAGTTCTCAGAGACGGTGATGCAGAAAAAGCAGTGTCAGAACCAGAACAAGGAAACGTCTGGTATATACCACATCAAGGCGTTTATCACCCCCGCAAGCCACAGAAAATAAGGGTGGTATTTGACGCCTCAGCAAAGTTTGAAGGTACAGCACTTAATGATCACCTACTAACAGGACCTGATCTTACGAATGGCCTCACAGGAGTACTTTGCCGTTTTCATAAGCACAACATTGCAGTCATGTGCGATGTTGAGAAGATGTTTCACAGATTCCATGTTAGCGAGGAGGACAGAGACTATTTGCGTTTTCTTTGGTGGGAAAACGGGGACACAGACACAGAGCCCACAGAATACCGAATGAAAGTTCATTTGTTCGGTGCGTCTTCATCCCCTGGCTGCGCCAATTATGGCATGAAGCATCTGGCCAATGAAAATGAAACAGACTATCCATCGGCTGCAAACTTTATCAAAAAGCACTTCTATGTAGACGATGGCCTTACAAGTGTAGAGACAGTTGAGGAGGCAGTCATACTTGTCAAAGAGGCACAAGCTTTGTGTGCAAAGGGAAAACTGCATCTTCATAAGTTCCTATCAAATAACAGAGAGGTCCTAGACTCAATCGATGCGACAGAACGAGCTGCGGAGATAAAGGATGTTGATCTCAACTATAGCGACCTCCCAGTGCAACGAGTGCTAGGCATAAGATGGGACATTGAAAGTGATAACCTTTTCTTTCAGGTGACACTTGATGAGAAACCAATGACTAGGCGGGGTATTTTATCTGTCGTTGCATCCCTGTATGACCCCTTAGGGTTCCTAGCCCCCTTTATTTTAGAGGGAAAAAGAGTGTTACAAGAGATGTGTCAAAAAGGCATTGGGTGGGATGATCCACTACCTTCAGAGTTAAAGCTAAGGTGGGAGGGGTGGATGAGTGATTTGGAAAACCTTAAGTGTATTCAGATTCCCCGATGTTTTAAGCCTGTAAACTTTGGTAAAGTCCTGAGAGTTGAGCTTCACCACTTTTCTGACGCGAGCAGTAAGGGCTACGGTCAATGTTCTTATATCAGATTAGTGAGCGAGAAAGAAGTACACTGTACATTAGTTATGGGCAAAGCGAGAGTGGCTCCAACCAAAATAGTCACAATCCCAAGGTTGGAACTAACGGCTGCTGTAACTTCGGCTGCTGTTAGCTGTATGCTAAAACGAGAACTAGATCTCAAAGTTGACAAAGAGTACTTTTGGACAGATTCACAGGTAGTACTCGGTTATATTAACAATGAAGCCAAAAGATTTCACGTTTTCGTGGCAAATCGTGTCCAAAGAATCCGAGAAACCACAGATCCAAAGCAATGGCATTATATCGACACGAGCGAAAACCCGGCTGACCACGCCTCTAGAGGCTTGAAAGTGTCAGAACTAATCCACTCAAACTGGTTCACTGGTCCCAAGTTTCTATGGGACAGAGTCATCGTAACTGAACAAAGCACACCCCCAGAGCTTATGGTGGGAGACCCAGAAATAAAAACAATACAAGTGCTAAAAACAGACTCAGTGCAACAAAGTGACATAAAAGAGCATTTGGCAAGATTCTCAAAATGGACTGTAGCAGTCAATGTCATAGCTCGCATTAAACGTATGGCAAAGAGAATCAAAACAAAAGAACCTCCAAACGTAGAGGAAAGACAACAAGCTATGTTAACGCTAGTCAGACTTGCACAGAAAGATGCTTTTGAAAAAGACATAACAAACTGAGTCAATCACAAAAGTTGCCGCGCAACCACAGACTCTTTGAACTGGATCCGTTTCTTCAAGACGGCGTGATGAGAGTAGGAGGAAGGCTGAGAAAGGCTTCCACTCGTTTTGATTTGAGACATCCTGTTGTTCTTCCCAAGGACTGTGCTATAACACGTCTCATCATTGGACATTTTCACGACAAAATTCAGCATCAAGGCAGAGGACAAACTTTGAATGAAATCAGAGCAAATGGCTACTGGATTGTCGGTGGAAGTAAAGCAGTAGCTCAGTACATCAGACAGTGTGTGTGGTGTAGGAGAGCACGAGCACCACCTGAGCAACAGCGAATGGCAGATCTACCTTTCGACCGCATTGACCCATCACCGCCATTCACTTATTGTGGCATGGACTGTTTTGGACCTTTTAATACCAAGCAGGGTCGCAAAGTGTGTAAACGATATGGTCTTCTGTTTACTTGTTTAAGTTGTAGAGCCATTCATATTGAAATGCTAGAGGACATGACAACTGATGCATTTATCAATGCTTTAAGATGTTTTCTTGCTATCCGTGGGCCCGTCAGACAGATAAGGTCAGATCAGGGAACTAATTTTACGGGTGCAAAAAATGAGTTTGAAAAAGCTTTAAGTGAAATGGACAATGACAAAGTTAAATCCTATCTGGCAGAAAGGCAATGTGACTTTCTTATGAATGCACCTAGTTCAAGCCATGCAGGAGGAGCATGGGAGCGTCAGATTAGGACAGTGAGGAGCGTGCTGTATAAGGTTCTTTCCCAGAGTGTCGATAGACTGGATGATGCATCCTTAAGAACTTTTCTTTATGAAGCAATGTACATTGTAAACAGCCGCCCGCTTACAGTAAATAGCCTAAGTGATCCCAAAAGTTTAGAGCCCATAACACCAAACCATTTGATCACCATGAAAGGTTCTGTATCACTTCCCCCTCCTGGTAATTTTGTACAGGAAGATTTATATGCTAGAAAACGCTGGCGGAGAGTTCAGTACCTGTCAGAGCAGTTTTGGAACAGGTGGAGAAAAGAGTACCTCTCTAACATTACTCTGAGACAGTGTTGGCATACCACTAAACGTAACTTGAGGGTTGGTGATATTGTGATAGTAAAAGATGAGAACACCCCTCGTAGTGAATGGACACTTGCTAAAGTTATTGGGGTACATGAGGGTGATGATGGACTGGTAAGAAAGGTGACATTACAAGTCGGAGACAGAAAACTGGGACAGAAAGGTGAACGCTTACATAAGCCATCTATTATAGACAGACCTATTCAGAAGTTGGTTCTTCTTGTTGAAAGTAGTTAAGACACTACCTTTTGTTTTGTACATTTGTACACTTGAGTTTAAAGAAAATGTTTTTGTTTTCATAGAAATTACCTTGATGTGTTTTATGAAGCATGTATGTTGTAACATCTTCATTGTTATCAAGTGTAATTTGGTGGGAGTGTAGCTGACGCTAAAATGTCGGTGTATACGTTGCCATAGTAACAGTGAAATATTACATTAAATTATTTGTATAGTTTATAAATGTAAACTCACAAGGTTGGTACAGAAGAGTAATACGTTGTATTTTGTTTTATTTTGTAAAAAGAATTGTACCTTTGAATATGACCTCTTGAACCGGAAGTAAACAGAGAGTAGCGCGAAGAGACATGAGAAAGAAAGACGCAGCAAGAGTAAGCTAAACGTTTCTGCTGAAAATCTTAACTACTGCTGGTAAAAAGGGCGAACACGGTAAATATCTCTTGTCTGTAAAACATGTAATGTAATTTGGTATGCACTGTAAGAGCTAAGACATGTTTTGTTTTTCTTTTTTATAGTTTTCACGATGTTACGATGTAAAAACGTTAAGAGATGTCAAGATGTGTTGGAAACAAAGTTCAGAGATTCTCAACTTGGAGAATAAATTCAAAGCTATGCACTCGAACATCCGTATGGAGCGTAGTGTCCTTTATTCAGCTAAACCACGGTAGTTACATTATGTGTGGAATGTTAAAATAAATACATATATTTACTGATTATAAAGGGAAATAAAACTCAAATAAATAGAAAAATGACAAGAGCGGACTAAATATTAGAGATTATGTACAGTATTAGGGGCCCAAACATTTTACTAAACAAGACAAAAACACTCTTAAGCTGCACATTCTTCACAAAGCAAAAGAAGTTGATTATAAAACACTTACTGATGTTTACCCTTCGAACGAATTCATCAGAAAATGTTTTGGAATTGAATGTAAGAGGTGTTCCTTCTGTGAAATGAAGATAGAAACCACAGATCACATTTCTTTGAATGTTTCATAGTTTGACTTTATGAGAAGATGTAGCCTACACTTTAGGTTCTCTTCTAAAACACCTCACATCAATGAGTTCACTAAAAAGGACATTATCTTTGGACTTATATGGAAAGACAAGAAAACAAACTTCTAAATGTTATTCTTAAACCTGGAATTTCTTTATCCATAAAAACAGAATTCTTAATTGTAAACCTCTTTTTCACATATTCATCAAAAAGAATCTGAAACTGTTTGTTGCATCGCTCAGTTTAATAGAAAACAAGAATGCAGTCACTTTAAATAAACTTACTGCAGAATACGAACTCTTTGACCCCGAGCACAAAGTATTTTTGTTTAATACTCCTGTCTGACCTCTGTTAGTCATAATCTGAAGTATCTCACTCACGCCAATATGTACGTGTCTTATTTTGTTCATTAAAAAAACTCCTACTACGTGACTGAGGAAACGTCTGCTGTACAAGTCTATGGCGCCATCTTGTGACCAGTTTACAACCTTACAACACTGAAGAAATGCCACTAAAAACGAGTCAAATCTGCACTTTTGACTTTCTTTAGATGTTCAGCCTGAATCTCATGAGACTTTATTGATCTGCGGCTCATATTTATTTATTTATTTATTATTATTATTTCCACATGGAGTAAATGAATGCTTTTGTAGATTGTAAGTTTGGGCCTGAAACACAGAGGGGAGGGGCTGGTCACGTGACTGAGCTGTGCGCTGCTCAAAGTGAAAGTGTTTGGAGCAGAGGCGTCGTCTGAGCCAGGTAAGTCTGACTTTTGTTTTTAAAGTCTTTAGCTCTTATTTGAGTGTGTCTGACTTTGAGATTCTTTGACATCCACTTGTGCAGAAAACAGCTGAAGTTTTCATAGTGGCTTTAACATATATTTGTGGTGTTTTAGTCTGGATCAAAGTGTGGGCCTGAAGCAGGAAATGAGCTCTACTGAGAAATGAGTTTTCCTCTAAAGTTCAAAGCAGTGCTAATGTGACTTTAGTAGAACTTGTGTTCAAACAACTAAAGCCTTGTTTCAAATGTTCATATGTAAAGAGTGAAACATGTCTCTATGGTTTCTACTCCAGGCTGAGCCAGTGGGAACATGGCTTCAGAGAGTGAGCAGAGAAAAGGATGTTCCATCAGAAAAGAAGCTCCAGGGGGCAGCACTGAGCCGGATCTCTCTGGGACAAAGTGAGTCCAGTCATTTCTTCTTCATTGTTAAAGCCCATCAGATGATGAACAGATGTTTTCTCTGCAGCCACAGATCCACAGCCTCAGTGTCCAGTGGTGTGTCCATGAAGAGTCACTGCTCTAAACCTGAACCTCCAAACTTCAGTCCTGAACCTGCTCCTTCAGACTCACAGTAAGAACAAATGTGAAACTCAAATTACATTTGTGTGAAGCACTTTGGAAGACATCTTCCGCACTCCGCGGAGGAACACCACTCCGCTTCGCGTCGTGGTGTTCTAAGACTCCACGTCGTGCGTTAAAACTGCATAACGCACGGCTCCTCGTTGTTTATTGCTTACGTACAACACTAATCCTGTCACATTTACACTTGACTCATTATTTCATAGAAATGTGATGTTACAAAACCTTTTCCTCATGAGATGTAATTCACCTTAAACTCAACAGACTCTACAGAAACTCTTCTCACCAGTTTCACAGGTGCTTTAATTCTGAAATGTTGTTTTAAATACACAAGTATTCCCAACACTGCCGATGAGAATGAAAATGTACAGAATCAATGAGCGAAGCAGAAAAATCTGAGATGTGAAAAGTTGGATTTAGGTCAGAGGTCGGCAACCCAAACTGTTCAAAGAGCCATAATGGACTAAAAAAAAAACTAAATCTGTCTGGAGCTGCAATAAAACTTAATCCTTATATAAGCCTTAGAATGCACACAAGTGTCTAGATTAACTTGATCAAAGGCAAAGTTCTCTTTCCGCTAAATCCAGTTTATTTTGCCCAAAGTCTTCCGTCTCTTTGTGCATAAAAAACAGTTTTTCATTCATCACTTGAGAAAGTTTTCCCCCGTGCTGCTCTCGCTGTTGATCTGCGAGTGATTAGACAACTTCTCATTACAAAGCAGACATTACAGACAATCCTTCTGCATTTGCAATGAAAGCAAATGATTCAGTCCAAGAACAGTTGAATCCATTCTCAGTTATCTTTCTCTTTTTCCCTTTGGATCCATCGCCCCTGACACACCTGCCGTTTTTTTACACAACAGCCTGCGGAGCTGAAAGAAACGTGTGTCGCCTGCTATGACGTAAATCTTTGTTGATAGAAATGTTGAAATTAAATATTATGCACATTTTTACAGCATCGGAAAATGTTTGTTATGTTTTTCCTCCTACAAAAATTATATTAAAACAAAAAATATACTCACACAATTTTCCACTTTCATATTTTTGAATGAGCTATAGGAGCCACTAGAGGAGCTAAAGAGCTGCCGGTTGTCGACCCGATTTAGGTGATTCTCAACAAAAACAAATGAGTTTCATTAATGTAAACTTGTGAACAGGGCCGAGCTGCACTGCAGCCAGAATATTATTTTATTCACAAATTAAGGAATAATCACTTTGCTCTAAATAAACTAAATAATAAGTAAAAATTAACCCTTGTGTCTCGTTTACTCCACTTTTTTGACGACTGAATAATTATACTAAATCATTTATTTACTATATTTATTTATTATACCACGGTCATTGAGAATGCCAATGCTAACTGCCGTGCGTTAAGAATGCTTAATGCACAGGTAGTTCAGACAACAGCCAAATCACATTCCAAATCACTGCTCTGTGGCCGTCACCATAACAACGGGTAAATAAATGCTGCCAGTTGAGAAAGTGAGGCATAAATATGGTTGATTTCAATGCACATTTTAATATTTTTGAACCAGCAAAATTTTGAAGAATGGGAAGAGGAGACAAAGCAAAATGAAAGAGAAGAACGCTTGGTAAATTCATTCTGTCTAACTTTGATTATAATCGTATGTTTTTTCTCTGATAAGACAGTTGTAATAAGCTATAAGCTCGTACCTGACAGTTTCGGCGGCAGGACTTCCGCCTTCGTCAGAGGTGACGTCCGATGTTGTGACGTGTCTCTTAAAGGATGTTCCGAGGCGTGGCCAATTTGACAGATCTGTCCAACTGCAAAAATTCAAAAGAGCTAGCACATGAACTCAGAAACATCACTATTACAGCCAGATGAAATACTCATATCACACGATGTAGTATCATTATTCACAAAAACACCAGTTGACGTCACTATTCACAGTGTACAAGAGAGACTAAAAAAGGATCGGACACTCAAGAAGCGCACAGACCTCACCGTTACAGACATCATTCAACTATTAACATTCATCGCTAAATCCACCTATTTTCAATATAAGAACAAAATATACAGACAGAAGGAGGGCTTTGCCATGGGGGACCCAATCTCAGCAATAATGAGCAATTTTTTCATGGAGGATTTAGAGGAAAAAGCAATAAACACAGCACCACCACAACACAGACCCACACTTTGGAAGCGGTACGTAGACGACATTTTGGAAAAAGTAAAACAAGGACATACTCAACAACTAACCGACCACCTCAATAACATGGACTCAACAGGAAACATAAAATTCACACACGAGGAGGAGAAAGACGGAGCCATAGCATTTCTGGATTTAAACATTCACCATCAAGAGGACGGCAGCATAAAAACTACAATTTACAGAAAACCAACACACACAGATCAATATTTACTCTGGACATCAGAACATCCCATTGCTCACAAACTTTCAGTAGTAAGGACATTATTCGAACGCATCAATAACATCACAGAAGAAGAGGACAAAGAAAAGGAGGAGAAACACATCATACACGCACTCAGACAATGCCACTACCCCAATTGGGCCATACAAAAAGGAAAACAACAAGTACAAAACAAACAAAAAACACAAAAAACAAAAAGAAAACCGCAAAAACAGAAAGAAACAGAACACAGGGACATGGTCACATTGCCATACATACGGGGAGTTACAGAACAGATACAGCGAGCACTAGGTAAACACAACATAAAACGCAATAATAAAACCACACATCAAACTAAGACAGCTACTAGTACACCCGAAGGACAGAATACAACCAGAGAAAAAGTGCAATGTCATTTACGAAATTCCATGCAAAACATGCAATAAAACGTACATTGGGGAGACAGGGAGAACTTTCAACACAAGAAAAAAGGAACATCAGAAAGAGTGCGAAAAGGAAACAAAAGGACGACTAACAAGATCTGAAAAAGAGAAGGCGACACAGGAGAACCTCAAGTCAGCAATATCCGACCACTGCAAAAGAGAAAACCACATCATGGACTGGGACAGCACAAGAATAATTGGAACAGAGGAACAAAAATACAAAAGATGGATACGAGAGGCTATTGAGATCAGGAAGCGGAGCACACGGACCATCAACAGAGATGAAGGAGCTTTCAACCTAGCTCACACATGGGATTCACTTCTCCAGAGACCTTCACCAGGCGGGGCAGACGTGGCCAGTTGGACAGATCTGTCAAACTGGCCACGCCTCGGAACATCTTTTAAGAGACACACGTCACAACATCAGACGTCACCTCTGACAAAGGCGGAAGTCCTGCCGCCGAAACTGTCAGGTACGAGCTTATAGCTTATTACAACTGTCTTATCAGAGAAAAAAACATACGATTGAAAGAGAAGAAGTGTGTAGGCCGACTACTGGGACTTTTTCTGCAAGAGACAAAGAGAGAAAAGCATGGAACAATGTTCTATCTATTGTGTCCCCCCCAAATGATACTTCCTCTTCATGTGACCTGCCTCAGACACATTCTAACAACAAACCACCAGTCTCATTTATTAACTGTATCATTATTGGAAATGCCCAGTTTAATCTCTAAATCTAATGGTGCGTTCCAGGCAACTGGGAACTGGTATATGTGCCACCTCCCACTTGTAAAAATGCGCTGGAACGCCACTCGAACTGGTTAATCCCACTTGTGAACTGGGACCTGGTCGAGGAAGCCCCACTTCACATACGAGTTCAACAATAACCACAATAAATTTATTTGAGGGGTTTAACTGACGCAAAAACAATTTAAACATTGATTACAGGTTATTTGCCGTTACTTTTGTTTAGCCTAAAGGTTAGCATTAGCCATAATGTTTACATACGAGTTGATTACGTTGGAACGCTATGAACTGGGATCTGGTATTTTTCAAGTGAGAAATGTCCCAGTTCCCAGTTGCCTGGAACGCAGCATAAGTGTGATGTTTTATCTTTGATTTTGTAGGGTTACTATATTTAATCTCATTAAATATTTATTCTCATTAAATTAATTTACATTTGTTTTTTTATAATTCTTGTATGATTATAAACAATGAACAACTTATAAGTTCTATTTTTTCATGGCAACAGTTGTTATGATTTCGTTAAGCCAGGCTCATCACTATAACAACAGACAAACAAATGTAAACAACTTCTGTCAGTGTGGAGGAGCTAGATTTGTGTAAAACACAGAAACAGCTAATATCTCAGACATTAACACATCATAAGCACGATTTTAATATTCACAGGTGAGCTATTACACTTTGTAGCCGTGGTATAAGCGCAATAAACAACTTGGAGCCGTGCGTTATGCAGTTTTAATGCACGGCTCCTCGTTGTTTATTGCTTACCTATTTACTTCTGAAAAAGAACAAACACAAATGTTTAGAAAATCACACATTTTTAGAGTATTAAGACAAAAAGTGTTTATAATGGAAGTCAATGGGAAGAAAAATGGCTCCAACAGAACAAACTGCTTCTGCACAAAAACTACAAAATCAAGTTGAGACTGATTTTGAACATGTCTAAGGCTGTAATAAAAGGTCCAAACAAATCCACTTTAGATTCACTTTTTAGATGAAAAATGGGCTTTTTGTGTCACATTTTTACCTCTGAGAATCTGTAAAACATAGTTTTTTTGTTTGTTTTTTTCAAATGGGGTCTTTTTAGTCAGAACAGAAGTAGATTCAAGTAGAAATTCAAGTAGATTTAAGCTTAAAAAGTGTGAAAAACGAAGAATCTACTATATTTTCACAGCCTGTCAAAAAAGGTGGAGTAAAGGTTTTAACAGAACATAAGGACAATACATTTGTAAATGACATGACTCTGACTCTGGGAAACTGTGAGGTGATTAAAAATAAAAATAAATAAATCAATCTACCAGCCTTAATCTAAGGTTTGTGACAAAAATGTAACT
Source organism: Mugilogobius chulae (assembly GCA_038363315.1). NCBI lineage: Eukaryota > Metazoa > Chordata > Actinopteri > Gobiiformes > Gobiidae > Mugilogobius > Mugilogobius chulae. The sequence continues at coordinate 731,926 of CM076414.1, forward strand.
ATCTACAAAACTGTAGCAATGGTGGACAATTTAAACATGAAAATGTCAAAAAGTGGAGTAAAACTCCCCAGTGGTGCACAAGAGTTAAATCTCTGAGTAATGCTGGTAACTAGGCAACCAATTTATAATTTACTGACCTGGAAGTGTCAGAAACACTTAGGACAAAGCAGGTTTTCCAAACTTTTTAGGCCAGGACACTCCAAATGATGGTGCAGCCGACTCCCAACCCCCACGACACAATCCCACTGAAATAAGTCATAAATAAGTGTCATAACGTTATAAGACACTGTATTTAAAGTGACACTGTGTCACTTTTAGAGCTTAAAAGTCTCTGCATAAATACAGGAAATACAAAGGGAACATTCTTAATGAGGAAAGTGATGTTTTATGCCAAAGTGTAAATAATTATAGCCAAAGAAACAACATTTTAATGTAAATGAGCAGGAGGAGACCCTCTTCCAGGACATACAGGAGTAAAGTTTGGAGAAATGTAAGTCTGCACAGAGTAAGAAAAACATTTTATATCATTTTTACTCCAACAAAAACATCCACATGAAAAAAGAAGTTACACAGTGGGCCTTTAAATTCTATGTTGAGTTCATGTGGTGACCCACAGCTCAGAGCTCCACGACTTTAGAACCACTGGGATAAACAATAATAATCATTTGTGCCACAGACTGTAACCCTACAGCAGGAGAATCACACAGTAAAACCTTTTGTAAACCAAACATATTGTGAATCAAACATGAAGAAATAGTCAGTGTCTATAATGAGTCAGATGTGAATGATTTAACTCACTACAGCAAATGTTCTACAGAAATAACATTTATGTGCAAATGAAAAGGTTCATCCAAATATGAAGCAGAAAATAATAATGTTCATCTCTGGATTATTGATCTGTTTTTAACTCAGTCATTCTTGTGACAGGCCGACACATGCCCATAAGATTTCTACAGTATGACTTTGTCTTTGTGATACTTTGCGAATATTCAGAGCTCCTACTAAAGTTCTAAAGACAAACACTGTCCTGCAAGTGAAACTTCAGCAAATCAAAGTAACAACAGCTGATGTTTTCTCTGCAGACACAGATCCACAGCCTCAGTGTCCAGTGGTGTGTCCATGAAGAGTGACTGGTCTAAAGATAGACCTCCATACTTCAGTCCTGAACCTGCTCCTTCAGACTCACTGTGAGGACCAACACCTAAATAATAAAAGTCACTTCATCAGTTTCAATCAAATGAGTTGAGTGTTTTTGTCCACAGAGAAAAGTCAGTGGGAGACTCCAGGCCCAGGGCTCAACACACTGACATGACAAATGAAAAGCAGGTCCACAGCACTACACAAGGTGAGTCTATATTCCACTGTTTATGACCACACATTCAACACATGTTACTTGATCCATGTGCTGTGTTCCTCTCACTGCAGCTGAAGAGCTCCAGAAGCTTCTGCAGGAGCATAAGCTGAGCCTGAGGAGCAGATGTGAGAGTGTGACAGAGGGAACTGAAGGAGCAGGAAGTAGAACTCCTCTGAACAGCATCTACACTGAGCTGTACATCACAGAGGGCCTCAGTGAAGAGCTCACAGCCCAACATGAGGAGAGGAGGCTGGAGAAACTCTCCAAGAAGACTGTCCAGGAAACCTCCATCAGGTGTCAGGACATCTTTAAAGCACTGGCCACTGAGGAGCAGCAGGGGGCGCCACAGCAGGAGGAGCAGAAGGAGCAGAGGTCCATCAGAGCGGTGCTGACCTGTGGCGTGGCTGGAGTGGGGAAGACCTTCTCAGTCCTGAAGTTCTGTCTGGACTGGGCCCAGGGCTCAGAGAACCAGGAGCTGGACCTGGTGGTGCCGCTGTCCTTCAGAGAGCTGAACCTGGTCAGAGGGGGGCGCTACAGTCTGATGGAGCTCATACAAGTGTTCCATCCAGCGCTGGACAAACAGGTGACACTCCTTTATCTGCTCTTCTGCTTCAGTCTAGTTCAGAGGATGGAGTTTGAAGGACACCACAGCAGTGTTTGGTCAGTTTACAGGATTTAAATGTGCTTCAGTCATATTACAGACTTCATCTGTGTAAAGACTCAACTGTGTCAGAAATGTGTCCAAGTTGATCATTAGATTGTCATTTTTAGAAGTAAGTAGCCCTTTAGTCTTTGTGCCTGAGTGTGTGTGTTTCCATGTGTGGATAAATGTGATCACATTTCAATGTTTGCTCTTGTTCATGTTGTTGTTGTGTCCACAGACGCTCACAGCTCACACTCTGTCCGTCTCTAAACTCCTGTTCATCTTCGACGGCCTCGACGAGAGCAGACTGTCTCTGGACTTTAACTGTCAGCTCATCTCTGAGGTCACACAGAGGTCAGAGGTCAGCGTGCTGTTAGTGAACCTCATCAAAGGCACTCTGCTTCCTACTGCCCTTATATGGATCACCTCCAGACCAGCAGCAGCCAATCAGATCCCAGCGCAGTGTGTGCACAGGGTCACAGAGGTCAGGGGCTTCATCACTGAGCGTCAGAAGGAGGAATACTTCAGGAAGAGGTTCACAGATAAAAAGCAGTGTAAGACAGTCCTGTCCCACATCAGAACCTCCCGCAGCCTCCACATCATGTGCCAGATCCCAGTCTTCTGCTGGATCACAGCCACAGTCCTGGACCACATGTTGAGAAGCAATGAGAGCGAAGCACTGCCCCAGACACTCAGCGACATGTACGCCCACTTCCTGTTAGTGCAGACACAGAGAAAGAGGAAGTATCAGCCAACATCTCAGACCACACAAGAGAAAAAGAGTTTATGGTCTGTTCTGTTCATGTCTGGACAAAAGCAGAGGCCAGAGAAAACACTGGAGCTGACAGACACAGAAACAGACGTCCTCCTGAAGCTGGGCAGACTGGCCTTTGAACATCTGCAGAAAGGAAACATCACGTTCTACCAGGAAGACCTGGAGCAGGTGGGTCTGGACCTGACCGAGGCCTCGGTCTACTCAGGACTCTGTACAAAGATCTTCAAACGAGAGAGTGTCATCTTCAACAAATCAGTCTACTGCTTCGTCCACCTGAGCGTCCAGGAGTTTTTGGCAGCAGTTTACCTGCTCCACTGTTTTGGAAGTGACACAAGTGTTGTTCAGATGTTTCTTGGTTTAAATGTAAATGAATATTTAAATGCTAGTGAGTTTCTCCAACATTGTCTTTACAAATCTCTGGAGAGATCAAACGGCCACCTGGACCTGTTTGTGCGCTTCCTTCATGGCCTCAGTCTGGACTCCAACCAGAGACTTTTAGGAGGTCTGCTGAGTCCAGTAAAACAATCAGAAATCCCCAAAGTCATTGAGAACCTGAAAGAGATGAGCTCAAAGGAAGAGTCTCCAGACAGAAGCATCAACATCTTCCACTGTCTGATGGAAATGAAGGACCAGTCTCTTCTGCAGCAGATCCAGGACCTCCTGAAGTCTAGAGGAGGATCACAGGAGGAACTGTCTGAGTTCCAGTGCTCGGCTCTGGCCTACATGCTGCAGATGTCAGAGCAGGTCCTGGAGGAACTGGACCTAGAGAAGTACAAGACGTCTGATGGAGGTCAACAGAGACTGATCCCAGCGGTGAGGAACTGCAGGAAGGCTCGGTCAGTCCTCATTCACAAACAGCAGCTTCACACACCTGTGTTAGGACTCATCAAACACATTTACATTAAACATCTGCTTACAGGTTTGTTCAGTGTGGACTCTCAGAGACTCACTGTGAAGTGGTGGCCTCAGCGCTGAAGTCCAGCCCCTCACATCTGAAACTACTGGATCTAAGTCAGAATAAACTGAGTGACTCAGCAGTGTCTGTGCTGTGTGCTGGACTGCAGAGTCCTCACTGTGAACTCTCCACTCTCAGGTCAGTCTCCTCTGTCACAAAACACGGTATTAAAATGCAGCCCAAGACAGTCCAAAGTGAAGAAGTCTGGTGGACTTGGGCCAATGAAAATGTGGCTCCTGAGTCTCTAAACTCGACTTTACAATTTCAGAGTTTTGTCCAGGTTTTGTTTTTTATTCAACTTTATTTTTCCTTTAAAGACGGTCTCTTACTTGTGTCATGTTTCAGAACAACTTCACACATAATCACTTTGTATTTACTCTGTGTTTGTAGTAGAACAGAGGTTCTCAAACTGTGGTACAAGTCCCACTGGTGGTCCTCAGACTCTGCCCTCTAACATTCATAAACTTTACTCACAGTAGTTTGTGTCCAACAGTGAGTGAGTAAAGTCTGGATCTTTACACTTTAAGCTCACTAGAAATGCTGCTTGATTGTCTCTTCCTCAGTACAATAAGCACTGATGCATAACGGACATTCTCCTTTATCGATTCCTCTTCATTCAGAGACCTGCACAAACTTTACATCAGTCCTTCTTTCCCTGCAGTCACTTCTCTGAGCGCTCCTGTGAGATGTCACCTCTCCTTTTTCTTTTGTTTGTTCTTTTCTAAAACACGTGGCACAGAGAGAGGGCTCGGCTTAGGAACAGATGTGCAGACGTTTAAGGGCCGACTGTGGAAAACAGACAAACTTTTCAGAGCTGCAGCTCCACTATTGGCCCAAAGATTGCACGAGGCTCCCAATAATAATTCAGACTAAATAATCTAATATAAAAAATCTATGTTTAGGTTAATTGGGCATCACTGTAAATGTCCCTTAGTGAGTGAATGAGAGAGTGAATCGTTGTCTGTCTAACCCTGCGACGAGTTGGCCTCTGTCCAGGGTGTTCCCCGCCTAAGGCCCAAAGTCACTGGGATAGGCTCCAGTTACCCACAACCCCTAACGGGATTAAGCGGTAGAAAATGAATGAATGAATAAGTAAAAAATCTAACGTCAGTGAATTTTCTGTAGTAAATCAATGAAATAAATGATGTAAAGTTTATTTTAAACTCAATGTTCATGACCAACGCTCACATATTCAGGCTGAAAATGGGCAAAAACAAACTGAAATAAAAAGTACAAATCTGATGTAAATGTGGCCGACACACAGAAGCTCACGTCACAAAGTCAGACTTGTTTTTACAGAAGAAAAAACATTCAATTGTTCTACATTTGTCTACAAGCTAAAACACAAGTTTAGTCAGTCCACAGCGCAGAGACAAAGAGAAAGAGGAGGAAAGAGAGACCAAGGCCTGAGCAAAGAAACTCAGGGGTTTGGGCTTAACTCTGTTTGAATAAAATACATTTAAAACATTAGTAATAATAAAATAATATATAGACTTTAAAAATGTCGGCTACACCACTGTCTCTAAGTGAATGTTTACAAAAAATAAATTAAACAATGAATTGTCTCACTATTGTTACTGTGTTAATTTGCATTAAACCCACATTTTCCTGTGTTTTTCATAATTGTCTTATTATACATTTATTTAAATTTTCAGAATGTCTTTTTGTCCAAAGTCTCTGAACATTAACCACATCATGTTTTCTTTATTCAGATTGTGGAAATGTGATTTGTCAGAGAAGAGCTGTTCCTCTCTGGCCTCAGCTCTGAAGTCCAACCCTTCACATCTCACACAACTGAACCTGAACAGTAACAGAGTGTCTGATTCAGGAGTGTCTCATCTGTGTGGTTTTCTGCAGAGTCCAGACTGTCGACTGGAGACTCTCAGGTCAGTTCACTGTCTCTTACTTGTGTCATGTTTCAGAGCTTTCAGAAAAGAGCTCAGACACAATAAGCTCTAGTATTAGTCTGAACTTGTCGTCACAGTTGGACAGAGTGGACAGTAGTTGTTCTGATGTCAAAATACTGCTGTTTGTAAATAATATATTAATATTAGAAGTAGTGCTGTCAAGCGATTAAAAAATTGAAGAGATTAATTAATTATGATCTGTAATTAATTAATCTAATTAATCTATTTTTAATCTCACCTAAAATTGCTGAGAAAAACACTCATGTCAGGTTATAAAATGACCAACCAACTGTTCGAAAATGAGGACAGAACTATGGATGTTTTAACAGTTTATTTGCAGAATTTTGACATCGCGACAAGGATTTACCTAATGACAAAGGTTAGATGATGCTTAACTGACTCTCCCTCCCGCTAGAAGACTAATTAATCTGGTTAGTATTATCTTAAAATAGGCCTGCAGCAATAAAAAATAGTTAATATTTTCTCTTCTCGATTTCCTCTTAAAAGTCTTTAAAGTGGATATATATATATATATATATATATATATATATATATATGTGTGGATATATATATATATATATATATATATGTATATATGTGTGTGTGTGGATATATATATATATATGTGTGGATATATATATATATATATATATATATATATATATATATATATATATATATATATATATATATATATATATATATATATATATATATATATATATATATATATATATATATATATATATATATATATATATATATATATATGTGGATATATATATATATATATATATGTGGATATATATATATATATATGTGGATATATATATATATATGTGGATATATATATATATATATATATATATATATATATATATATATATATATAATGTGGATATATATTAGGGATGGGACGAGATCTCGTGCCGCGAGATCTCGCGAGATCAAACTGTCACGATACTGTGCGCACACGTACTGATCTGTCTCGTGAGATTTTTTCATGGTCATGAAATTAAGTTTCGTATCTTTGAGCAGCTGTAGCAAATATTCTCCTCCACACACAGACTTGTAGCGGACTTATTCTGACAGAAAACAGTCTAAACTCTGTCTCAGTTTTTATTTCGTAAAGATAGGACCAATATTGATAGAGATAATTAGTCCTAAACATTGTAAAAGTTAGCGCGAAAATATATAATCGTCAATTATACGCGCGGACATCGCGGGAACAGCGCGGTGTTTTTCACACTTAAACATAGTTTAAAATAGATCCACAAAGAGATATTTTGGCCTCTGTCATGTAAAAAGTAGGAAAGTCTCCTCGTCTGTGTGCGTCTGGTCCCTGCAGCAGCAGCGGCAGCGCTGAGAAGAAGGGGAAGGGGGCGGAGCCTGAGCTACACACGGAGGAATGGATCAATTTAAGTCAAAACACAGATCGTTCAAATAATAAAAATCCAAGGTGATACACATAATGAAAGGTAAAGCTAAACTAAAAGAATATAAACTAACAATAATAAATAATACAAATCAAATTTTGTAATTTGCCTTGTTTAAATTCTAAATTGAAACAATTAATGCAAATTATTTAAAAATCTTGTCTCGTCTCGATCTCGTGGACTCAATCTCGTGGCTCGTCTCGTCTCGTGAAAATTCTGTCTCGTCCCATCCCTAATATATATATATATATGTGGATATATATATATATATATATGTGGATATATATATATATATATATGTGGATATATATATATGTGGATATATATATATATGTGGATATATATATATATATGGATATATATATATATATATATATATATATATATATACATATACCTATATATATCTATATATATAGAGAGAGAGAGAGATTTCATCATCTCCCCAACCAGAGATTTGGGGAGAGAGAGAGATTTCATCATCTCCCCAACCAGAGATTGGGTACGAAGCCCCAATGAGTGCGATCACGCTGAGCGAGGCAGCGACTGACCTGAAAGATAGAATCATGGCGAGAATGAGCTCCAGGCAACCCCGACGCCAGTTACAACTGAAAGTCTCATGGAAGATGTGAATGCTGCAGTGAGAGCGATACCTACCACGACAATCACTGAAACCAATGAGTTGATCTACACTTCAGCATCAGTGATCCTAGAGGTGCTGGGCTATAAGAGCAACCATGGGAGCCATGAGAAACAATACCCACCATGGAAACGAAGGTTGGAGGCTAAAATCAAGGCAGCTCGGAGGGAAGTGAGCCAGTTGACAGAGGCCCAGAGAGGTGCGATGAAAAGACCAGTACCCAGGAGGTACAGCCAGATGCCCATCTCAAGAAATCCTATCAATGGCTTGAAAGGGCTGGGCTGAAGGACAGCACAGAGGCGCTCATCCTGGCTGCACAGGAGCAGGCCTTGAGCACCAGAGCCATTGAGGCCCACATCTACCACACCAGACAAGACCCAAGGTGTAGGTTGTGCAACGAGGCCCCGGAGACGGTCCAGCACATAACTGCAGGGTGTAAGATGCTGGCAGGGAAAGCATACATGGAACGCCATAATCAAGTGGCTGGCATAGTATACAGGAACATCTGTGCCTGGAAACCCAAGATCTAAGTGGGAAACACCTCCCAAGGTGGTAGAGAATGACCGAGCCAAGATCCTGTGGGACTTCCAAATACAGACAGACAGAATGGTAATGGCGAACCAACCAGACATCGTGGTGGTGGATAAAGAGCAGAGGAGAGCCGTGGTGGTGGATGTGGCAATACCAAGTGATGGCAACATCAGGAGAAAGGAGCATGAGAAACTAGAGAAATACCAAGGGCTCAGAGAAGAGCTGGAGAAGGCTTGGAAGGTGAAGGCAACAGTGGTGCCCGTGGTGATCGGTGCACTGGGGGCCGTGACCCCCAAACTGGATGAGTGGCTACAACATATCCCTTGAACTACATCCAACATCTCAGTCCAGAAAAGTGCAGTCCTAGGAACAGCAAGGATACTGCGCAGAACCCTCAAGCTCCCTGGCCTCTGGTAGAGGACCCGAGCTTGGAAAGCGGATGAGACCACCCGCGTAGGGTGAGAGGGATCATTTTATATATATATATATATATATATATATATATATATATATATATATATATATATATATATATTAGGGCTGTAGTCAGCCAAAGAATTTGTTGGTCGACCAACACCATGCCTTACAAAGCGATTAGTCGACCAAAAAAAAAAAAACGGACGGTGGGAGCACGTGCGCCAAAGCGGGAACAAATAGGCCTAAGTTAAAACGAAAGAAACGCACAATGATAACTCGTTACACTGCAAATTTATTTAAATAACATCCAAATACGTCAAAAAGTGACTTATTTACAAACATATTTCTCATGCACTTTGAATCATCAGCACAAAAAATAATCTGATGTGAGAAATAGTTACACTGCAAATTTATTTAAATAACATCCAAAAACGTCAAAAAGTGACTTGTTTACTCTTTGAATCATCAGCACAATAAATAATCTGAAGTGAGAAATAATTTGCCATCATCTATTGGTTATAAACTCTAGGCAAACTTGTAGCAAAATATTCTGAAACAATGACAAAATACTAAAACACAAGTAATTTATTTCCAGCAACAAGTAGACTAAATAGCTTTCAAGCGCAACTGGAGGAGTGTGCGGCCTGCCATCGCACTCGCGTGATGCTTCACATGCAACATTATTTAAACTTTTCAATTTTTCTCTAAATCTAAAGCAATGTGTTTTAATTAGCATTTTAATGGGCACATGCAATAAAAAATTCGAACTAGAAACTAGCTATACATTTGCGTATTTTTATTTGCAAGCAATCAATAAAGTCAAACTCAAGTAGGCCCATGTAGGCCTATGCAAGCCTAATTTAGACTCGGCCTATGGACTGCTATTTTTTTTTTTTCTTCTTCTTTTTTTCTTATAGCTGCTTACTTACAGGACGGTAGCTTTAATCCACTTTTGATAAGTTGTGGGCAAGAAAAATTAACATATCAACATTTTTGGGAAGAAGGCAGCTCCTGGACTTATTAACAATAAATCCCGCTTTGGAGAAGATGCGCTCGGCAGGTGTGGAAGTTGCAGGGACGCAAAGAAGTCGCTTCGCAGCCAGAGCAAGCCTTGGATACCTGTCCTGATTGTGTTTCCACCACGACAGCGGCCCAGAAGTGGTCCCTTTGCTTCGGTCTTGTAGGTAATCTTTCATTTCATCAAATGCAGATCTTCCTTGCACATCAAGCTCTTCATCATCGGCAACCTCTCCACACAGAAGCATCGCAATGTCCTTCTCTTTGTCCGTTTTCTGTTTTTTAGGCGCTTGCTCCAAATCTTCTTCGTCCGTGTCTTGCGTTTGGCCTGCACCTGCCGCGCCTCTGTGCGCGCCCGCCGCTGCACTCAACCTGTCAGCCAGCTCGGCAACAGCAATATACGCCTCGTCACGTTTGTCATCTTCGAGAAAAGACAGGCTTTTAAAACGAGGGTCCATTACAGCAGCTGTAATGTAGACGCTTCTCGTAGTCATCAGTCGGTCATGGAGTTTCCATCTACTGTCTATCTCTTCCACAAGTTTCAGTTTAATTTTTCTCTTAGTTGGGCTGTCGTTGTGTGCTACAACGAGATGACATTTTTTCAGATTTTCCAGCATAGGGAATGTTGCTGATATGGAGGCGTTGTTCTCTTGTGATAGCAGCTCTGTCAAAGTTATAATTGGCTTGAGAACATCCGTTACGTCTTGTGCAATATTCCATTGCTCCGTCGTCATGTCCAAAGTGCTGCTATCACTCCTTTTCGTATAGTTTGGATCCGATAGAACGGCTGTAATTGGCCAGCGTTGTTCGAGTAGTCGCTCTAGCATATAACAGGTAGAGTTCCAGCGCGTGGCCACATCCTGGATGAGTTCGTGCTGAGGGACTCTTTGCTGCTCCTGTTTCTCTTTTAGTCCAGTTTTCGCTTTGTGTCCCTTTTTAAAGTGCGCAACGAGGTGTCTTGCTGCACCCACTGTGCGTGCCACCGGGTCTTGTTTAATTGCTGAGTTTACGCACAGTTGCAGAGTGTGCCCAGCGCACCGAACAAGTTGGACTTCTGGCCACTGTCCCGAGTCTTTTAACACATCCACAGATAGGACCATGTTAGCAGCATTGTCTGTGACCACTGCTACACGCATGTCCTGCTGGATTTGATAGGAATCCGCCACTTGACACAAGCGCGCAGCGATGTTGTCCCCTGTATGCGTCTCTTCCATTTGCTTAGTCTCTAGTACTACGCTTTGCATCTCCCAATCCGCATTAATACAATGAGCAGTTACAGTCATATAAGCCTCCATCCGCAGAGACGACCACAAATCTGTAGTGATACTAACAGCTTGTGCACATTGCAGAGATTGTCGGATTTTGCTCTGTACGTCTTCAAAGCGTGTATTTAAAGCGCGCATCACTGTTTCTCTCGCTGGCACCGTAAACCGTGGCTCCACAATATGCATTAGTTCCTTGAAACCAAGCCCCTCCACAATATTCACTGGCCTCATATCTTTGCTATAAAATTCACAATTCCTTGTGTAATTTCGGCTTTCTTTTTAGCAGACAGAGGGTAGGCCATGTCCAGCTTGCGTTGTGTGCCTGTTGCTGCATCCTGAGGCATGACCTGCGGATGTGTCTATAGAGAAGCGCAAAATAGACTTGTTTTATTAAAAATAATAATTAAATGTTTAATCAGTGGCCTATTTCAGGTGCTTAAATGCGTTCTTGCTTACCTGTTTTAAGTGGTAGGTCATATTGGTCCTGGAGCTGTGGTACGCGAACTTTTGCTTGCATAACTTACACTCTACTGTTTTCTCCTCAACTTTATCAAAATGTTGCCAAACAAAAGACTTTTTAGACATTTTGTACGTCAGAAGAGGTGCGCGCTGCTCTGTTTTAGGGGGGAGCCACGCGCTGCAGGCCTCACCACGTGCAACGCAGAATAGACTGACGATAGAATAAAAGCCGGAAGAAATAACCGTCATACTAAATTATTAGGCCCGAGCCGAGAGACGAAGTCCCGGCGAGGGACTAATTGGAATTGCGTCCGGGAGGGCGAAAATCGCGAATACGACGTAGTAAACGACGACGCACGTGCCCGGGAGTGGTGTCGAAAATTAGAACTCAGCGAGCTCTAATTTTGAGTGAAGACCGCGTGAAAAAATAATGAAAGACGACTCGGTAGCGCCCCCTCGAAAATCAAATAACATTGGGCCAATGGGAGCCCGACGCCGAAAAAAGTCGCAGTAAAAATATGAAACCTGGCCCGAAAAATAGTTCATGTCCGAACATGAAAAAAATCATATTGTGGCCCCGCCCTCAAGTGAACAGGAAGTCGGCCATCTTGGATCGAACATGTCACGGGCAAAAGCGCATTACCTCATACTTTGGACCAGCACGTCCACAATTTTGGTCGAAAACACGTCAAACTTTGCCAATACACAGTAAACCCATGTGAAATGAAATCAATGGTTTGAAATTTTGATATCATGTTTGGTGTGGTCATGGTGATTTTTAAACAAAATTGTTAAAATTTAGAATTTTGGAAAAAATCTTTCTTTTTGCAAGATTTTTTTAAGAGAAAATGAAAATAAAGCGTTTGTGCACATTTTGAAACTGAACGCGTCGATATACATATCAAGAAGGTATGTCATAAAATGGCCCAATAGCGCCCCCTTTAACTTTTATTTTCAAAAATTCGTACAAGACAAACCGTTTGACGTAGAGGTGTGAAAAAAATCACAGAGGGCTCATTTGTGATGGGGCACAATGTCAGAAAGTTTCGTGAATCTAGCTATTGTAGTTTAGGAAAAAAAATAATAGGAGAAAAAAAAGTTTCCGTTATTATTATTATTATTTATTATACTTTCCCATACAACCTCAATTTTGACCCCCTGAACGTTAACGAAAAGTCATTTTTATTTGACCCAAAATTCACGGTCGGTGAAAAATTTTATTTTTTGGAGGTTCCAAGGTAAAAAAATGTAAAATGGCTCTATAGCGCCCCCTGAAAGCCCAATGCAAATTTTTGTCAAGTTTGTCGCAGAGAGCTGAAATTTGGCAGAGACATTTATCGTAAATTACTGAGCAAAAAAGCCAATGACGACATACCTCTATCTCACACTGTGTTGCCGTGGCAACAGGAAATCAAAATTTTGGTCATTTTTTCGAGAACTTTTTGAGTTTTCACCCCCTGAACGTTAACGAAAAGTTACCAATTTTTAACCATATTTCAAGTTTTGTACTAAGTGTGTGTTTAAAAGGTTGATACATAACAATGTTGTTTCATGACTCGCTAGCGCCCCCTGCAGTTTCAACTTTCATGTAAAAATCTGCAACTTGGCACAAAGATAGCCAACAATGAGACGAGTAAAAAGTTACATTATGACTCCACTCTAAATCCTACAGGGCGTCGGCTATTGTGGGCGGAACTAAATTTTGGCCAAATTTACATCTCACTATTTCTTCCTTTTCTGCTTGGATATTTAGTCAAACGGCTAGAATATTTGGAAATATCATTGACACACCAATGTGCAAAAGGATAGCTCATCACATTTTTGATTTGTTAAAAAATGTGGGTGTGGCTATATCCCAACGCTACACTGACAGTTTTCTGTGTTTTTACAATTGCATATCTCTGGTATGCTATTGTTTATTTTAAAACCAGAATATACGTTTTGTTCGAAATGACAAGCCAGTTGCATTGATCTATAATACATACAGCTGTAATAAGAAATTGCTCCACAGCGCCACCTTGAACTTTTGAATAGACACAAAAAATTTAGTTTGTCGTAGATACATAAAATTTGGCACGGACATTCTTCTTTCCATTCTGAACAAAAAGCCAATGGAAGCATACCTCTATCTGAGAGCGTGTTGCAGTGGTTGCGCAAAGACTTTTCCATTGAAATACATACAACATTTTTGAAGAGAATGAAAAAATTACTTTGTCATAAGGAGTTGCAATTTGGCACACCTATTGTCCACATGATAATGAACAAAAAAGTCAATGAAGGCGTACCTCTATCTCGGACCATGCGACTGTGACAGGGTCACCAATTCTCATGATAATGATTGGAGTAGTATAAAGATGCTCCTTTTGAGGGGGGAATGACATAGGCAGAAAAGGCACAAGGACGATGGGCGGGCTCATCGCGGTCGCTCATCCCCCGCGGTCGCAAGGGGAGCGAGGGCCTATATCACCGCGCGCGGTTTTAATTCAGAATTATTTTCTATATTGATTAATAATAATTATTATTATTCATACAATTAGCATTTTAACAAGCAATATTTTAACACGTTTTGCTTTTAAATCAGAAAGTGAAAGTAACTTGGCCCAGTCGACCAATGAAAATTTTGGTCGACCATGACGCACCGACCAATTAGTCGACTAAACGACCAAAGGCTGTCAGCCCTAATATATATATATATATATATATATATATATATATATATATATATATATATATAATATATATATATATATATATATATATATGGATATATATATGGATATATATATATGGATATATATATATGGATATATATATATATATGGATATATATATATATATATATATATATATATATGGAGATATATATATGGAGATATATATGTATATATATATATATATCCATATATATATATATCCATATCCATATATATATATATCCATATCCATATATATATATATATATATATATATATATATATAATATATATATATATATATATATATATATATATATATATATATATATATATATATATATATATATATATATATATAAAAAGAAGCTAAAAGTCCATCCAAAAAACAGCAGCAGAGGATCCCGGCTCACTAATGGAGGCAGGGTAGACGAGTGACAGTGTTCCAGTGCGCCTCTGGTGGTGGGTCTCCCTTTCCTCCGGTCAGGGCCTGCCCGTCAGAGCTGAGGAAGACAAAAAGGGGATCCTATCCTCTACTTCACCACACAATTCAAACACACGCCAAACAAGTGAGGATTAATAGTCCATGTTCCTTTACTCAGCTTTTATGGGCGTTGTATCAATTTGGCACCATGCGCCTCGTCTCCAAGCCGGCTCCTCCTGCTGGGCCTGCGCAGCTCCACCTCACGCTGGTCGGCTGCGGGACAGGATACAGCACTTAACCACCCAATCACCAGAATTCAAAGCCACACATGCGCACGCTTGAGCGGAGAATAAAATACATCCCTTCACTTGTCTTGTTCATGCGTTGTATTAAGTCCGCCGCCTCCACCGCCTCTCCGCGCACTCGTCCGCCGCCGTCAGCGTAGCCACTCCCTCGCCACTTCACGTCTCTTCAGGTAACTGTGGGTCGAGGTACATTCACTTAGTCAAGCGCAGACCCTCTAGTCGGATCACATTCACACAGAGAGCAGAAGTGTACACGTCCCTTTACTTATCTTATAGTGTGCGTTGAACAAATCCACCACGACGGTACGACCCAGGCTCTGGTTAGCGTTTGGCAGATCAGCTCCAACTGCTCCTCGTGCTGCTCCCTCTCTGCGTCCGCATCTTCCCCTTCTGTTCCGCTTACGCTCTGTCTCTTTCCTGTCACCTGTCCTGTGACGCCTGTCGTTTTCCTTCCTGTCCTTGTTTCTTGGCTTTTAAATGTCGATCAAGTCTTATGTGACCAATCATAGTTAGTTGGGAGGATCAGTCAATCAGCTCTTTTGTAAGCACCCCACAGTCAAGTCACCGCAAACAAAAAAAAAAACAACAACTACTAAATTGCATCTGTGACTACTGCTGACACTCAACTTAAAGTGCGTATGACAGGTTGGAGTACATTTTTGGTAAAATATAGCAAACATGATTATGATTAAGATTTGACTAAACATTTAGCTTGTTTTTACCCAGTTTGGTTGCTTTTAGGAAGTTTATTATTGTCTTTTGTCCAGTAAATATGACATATGTGGAGGGGAATCTACAAATGTTACCATAGCAACCACATTGCAAATCTGGGCCAAAATCAACATAACTAACCCAGAAGTGACAACGTGACAAAGTATTATAACTTATAAGACTTCAACTGTGTTAAATTATTGCTTAAACTCCCAGTAAAAAGTGTTAATTGTGTGAATAATGTCTTTTTGATGACATATGTGGAGGGATTCTGTTATAGAACTCATATTACTTCCTCTAATTTTTACCTTTTGTTTGTCAATTTCTTCATAAATTGCAACTTAACTGCTGTAAAACTATGATAAATATTTACCACAAAGACTATCACACCAAACTAAGTCATAATTAGAAAAATGTGTTAATCTGTCATACGCAGTGTTTTTGTTTTGTTTTCATCCAATGTAATTAATGACATTATTGTTGCAGATGGAAATATTAATATATTGCAAAAAGTCTTTTGTTGCTTAGTTGTCCAGTTGAACAACCCTTATGTCACTTTGCAACTCGAATATGGAAACAATGAAGTTAAAGATTTCAAAATAGATTAATGCGATTAAGAAAATGTACTTGATCAATATGTCTGTAATTAATTAATCACAATTAATGCACTAATTTGACACCTCTAATTAGAAGTAAAAAGTGCTGTTTTACAAAAATGACTCACATCAGAGTCAAATGTATTTGGAGAAACTACTGCTCTGAAGTAAGTGTAACAGAGGAATTGTTTGGTCATAACATGAGGTTTATCATTTGAAGTTTATTTAACTGGAACAAAACAAGAACAAAAATGTGATTATGATTAGAAAATATGATCAGAAAAAGGCGATCACACCATAAATCAGTTATGTTTTTTTAATATATATTTAATTGATTTTTAGAAAGTCTTTCTAATCACAGTCTGTGTTTGTCTGAACATTAACCACATCATGTTCTATTTCATTCCTCCTGACCGCCAGAGGGCGGTGCTTTGCACCTGGATATCTACGTGTGCGCAGCACAGAGGTCAAGAATAAATACCAACAAAGTCACGTCGTGGACGTGACCTGGGTGACGTCAGCAGTACCACATATATACCAGACGCACCCAGCGCTCTTTTCTTTCTACATTTCTCACAATCGTAGTTGGTCAAAGACGGTCTCTTACTTGTGTCATGTTTCAGAACAAACAGAAACAACTTCACACATAATCACTTTGTATTTACTCTGTGTTTGTAGTAGAAAAGAGGTTCTCAAACTGTGGTACAAGTCCCACTGGTGGTCCTCAGACTCTGCCCCTCTAACATTCATAAACTTAACTTTGAAACAATCGGCTTATTTCATATGAAATCAATCATTTTACATTAAAAAAAAACATAATTTTTCCTCCTCACAGTAGTTTGTGTCCAACAGTGAGTGAGTAAAGTCTGGAGCTTTATACTTTAAGCTCACTAGAAATGCTGCTTGATTGTCTCTTCCTCAGTACAATAAACACTGATGCATAACGGACATTCTCCTTTATCGATTCCTCTTCATTCAGAGACCTGCACAAACTTTACATCAGTCCTTCTTTCCCTGCAGTCACTTCTCTGAGCGCTCCTGTGAGATGTCACCTCTCCTTTTTCTTTTGTTTGTTCTTTTCTAAAACACGTGGCACAGAGAGAGGGCTCGGCTTAGGAACAGATGTGCAGACGTTTAAGGGCCGACTGTGGAAAACAGACATTCTCAAACTTTTCAGAGCTGCAGCTCCACTATTGGCCCAAAGATTCAGATTCAGAAAACTTTATTGATCCCAGAGGACAATTCATTTGCAGCCTTCCTCAAAGCAGTTCACACATACGCACAAATTGTGTCAGTTCATTCCAGTTTAAAAACAATCATTGAGTTCAACTTCATACAACTTTTCAGAGCTGCAGCTCCACTATTGGCCCAAGATTGCACAAGGCTCCCAATAATATTCAGACTCAATTCAAAACAAAATGAAATGTTTTTCTTTTAAGATTAAGATGAATGTAAAAAAACAAAAATCTAACGTCAGTGAATTTTCTGTAGTAAATCAATGAAATAAATGATGTAAAGTTTATTTTAAACTCAATGTTCATGACCAACGCTCACATATTCAGGCTGAAAATGGGCAAAAACAAACTGAAATAAAAAGTACAAATCTGATGTAAATGTGGCCGACACACAGAAGCTCACGTCACAAAGTCAGACTTGTTTTTACAGAAGAAAAAACATTCAATTGTTCTACATTTGTCTACAAGCTAAAACACAAGTTTAGTCAGTCCACAGCGCAGAGACAAAGAGAAAGAGGAGGAAAGAGAGACCAAGGCCTGAGCAAAGAAACTCAGGGGTTTGGGCTTAACTCTGTTGAATAAAATACATTTAAACATTAGTCATAATAAATAATATATAGACTTTAAAAATGTCGGCTACACCACTGTCTCTAAGTGAATGTTTACAAAAAATAATAAATTAAGCAATGAATCGTCTCACTATTGTTACTGTGTTAATTTGTGTTAAACCCACATTTTCCTGTGTTTTTCATAATTGTCTTACTATACATTTATTTTAATTTTCAGAATGTCTTTTTGTCCAAAGTCTCTGAATATTAACCACATCATGTTTTCTTTATTCAGTTTGTATAACTGTGGTTTGTCAGAGAAGAGCTGTTCCTCTCTGGCCTCAGCTCTGAAGTCCAACCCTTCACATCTCACACAACTGAACCTGGGCAATAACAGTGTGTCTGATTCAGGAGTGTCTCATCTGTGTGGTTTTCTGCAGAGTCCAGACTGTCGACTGGAGACTCTCAGGTCAGTTCACTGTCTCTTACTTGTGTCATGTTTCAGAGCTTTCAGAAAAGAGCTCAGACACAATAAGCTCACGTTGGGCAGTGGAGAATACTTGTACCTGAGTAATAATACTACATGTAAAAAGGAGTGGTCCAAGACATGACTCAAGTAAAGGAGGCTTATTGTGTTTTTTTCAACTCTTTAGTAATAAACTAGAACATATGTAGATCAGTAATTTACACTTTGTTCACTGTAAAACCACAAATTGATCTAAAACGTCTTAAAATAGAAACAGCTCCAGTGACTTCCTGTTTAAAACTGCAGAAGTACTAAGCCCCGCCTCTTCACTTTAAAATGTAACTGTAACAAGCAACAGATTTGAATTGACTCATTTTCACTGTTGGAAAGTGACTCTGGACAGTTTTGAACCACACATGCTTTACTTTGAGTCTTAATGTTTGAACTATAACAAGTAAATCCAGACAAGTGTGCAGGGTGAAGAACAGGGAGTTTCTGAACACTGGAGCAAGAGCTGTAGAAGAATACAAGATTACTCAAACACACAGGAATCAATTCAAATACAACTGTGAGTAAACTAATGATGAGGGAATGGAGTTAGAACAAGGTTCAAATCATTGAATCATTGGTTTTAC
>CM076414.1:751937-819550 GCA_038363315.1 Mugilogobius chulae
CAGCAGAGATGACGAGAAGGGGGCAAGAGGGAAAGAGAGAGGAGACGAGAGAGAGAAGAGAGAGGGAAAGAAGAGAGAGAGGAGGGGAGAGGGAGAAAGAGAGAAAAAGAAGAGGGGAGAGAAAGAGAAAGAAAGAGAGTGTGAGAGGAGAGAGAGAGGAGAGAGAAAGAGAGGAGAGAGAGAGAGAAGAGGGCGAGAGAGAAAGAGAGAGAGGGGGGAGGAGAGAGAGAGAGAGAGAGAAAGAGAGAGAAGAGAAGGGGAAAAAAGAGAGCGAAGAAAAGGACTAGAGAGCAAGAATGAGAGAGAGAGAGAAGAGAGAGAGTTCTAAATACATTAGAATTCTGATGACAGAAAAGACAGAAAAAAATAATAAATTAAAACGTCACTGAAATGAACAAAAAAACTAAATTAGCAGTGTTCACCTTGTACAACAGGAGCAGGGTCATATTCTAATATCTGAACCAGACAAACCAGGCAGGGCTGCATCGTAATCACTGGTGTAAAAATGTCATTATTACAAGACACATTAGGCATAATCCAATAATCTGTTTTCCTTTCCATTGATTGTAATCTGTGTAAGAACGTAAGTGCACACACATGTTCCATCACAAACTCAATCAAACTACAGAGATGTGAAGGGTAAGACTTAAAACAGACAGAGGGCCGCATCTGGCCCCCGGGCCACAGTGGTCTACAAATGAGATAAAGATATTCTGGGAGTTATCTAAATGTAAGAACATATAAAACATGTTCCAATTAAAGTTAACATTGTCATTGGCTGTTGGTCGGACTGAACGTTCCTGCCCCAGAGCTGCACTGCAAAAAAGGAAAATCTAACTAAAATATCTTGAAATGAGCTCATTCATCTATACATTTATTAAAGATTTTTTCCACTTAATAAGACCAAGTCTTACTAAGATTATGTGACTTGTTTTAAGATCTTCTCTCCTGGTTTATCTTCTCTACAGATAATTGAAGTAAATGTGTTTTTGTTTTAAGTTATAATTGTTTGAATCAAGAAAAGATTTGATTCAAAATCTTGTCCTTGAAACTAGGCTGGGCGATATTGACAAAAATGAAAATCTCGATAACGATATTTGGACGATATTCTGTCAGTTCAACATAAAAGTGTTCAAAATAGTTCCAATGGAAAACGACAAACTTAAAGGTGCAACTTTTCTGACCAAAAATAAACTGGAATAAATGCAATCTTTTGTCATTTCTCCTTTCTATCTCTCTCTTTCTCCTCTCTCCCTCTCCCTCCTCTCATCTCTCTCTCTTCTTCTCTCTCTCTCTTCTCTCTCTCTCTCTTGTTCTCTCTCTCTCTTTCTTCTCTCTCTTCTCTCTCTCTTTCTCTCTCATTTTCTTCTCTTCTCTCTCTTCTCCTCTCTCCCTCTCCCTCCTCTCATCTCTCTCTCTTTTCTCTTTCTCTTCTTCTCTCTCTCTCTTTTCTCTCTCTCTCTTTCTCTCTCTCTCTCTCTCTCTCTCTGTCTCTCTCTTCTCTCTCTCTGTTCTCTCTCTCTTTTTCTTCTCTTCTCTCTCTTTCTCCTCTCTCCCTTCCCTCCTCTCATCTCTCCATCTTTTTCTCTTTCTCTTCTTCTCTCTTCTCTTTTCTCTCTCTCTCTGTCTCTCTCTTCTCTCTCTCTCTTGTTCTCTCTCTCTCTTCTTTTCTCTTCTCTCTCATTTTCTTCTCTCTCTCTCTTTTTCTCTTCTCTTCTCTCTCGCTTCTCTCTCTTTCTCCTCTCTCCCTCTCCCTCCCTCTCATCTCTCTCTCTCTTTTCTCTTTCTCTTCTCTCTTTCTTTTTTTCTCTTTCTTCTCTCTCTCTCTGACTCACATTGTCAAGTTATATCAACATAAAGATTTAAGTCAGTTTAACTTTTGACCTTAGGATTTTTAACAGTGAAAGAACAACACACACGAGGCTCTGATCAGACGTGAGAACAAGCTCTGCTCCAAAGAACAACACACACGAGGCTCGGATCAGACGTGAGAACAAGCTCTGCTCCAAAGAACAACACACACGAGGCTCGGATCAGACGTGAGAACAAGCTCTGCGCCAAAGAACAACACACACGAGGCTCTGATCAGACGTGAGAACAAGCTCTGCGCCAAAGAACAACACACACGGGGCTCTGATCAGACGTGAGAACAAGCTCTGCTCCAAAGAACAACACACACGAGGCTCTGATCAGACGTGAGAACAAGCTCTGCACAATTATATTTCAGAGCAGTAAAGATGGCGACACTAGATCTTCTACAAAAACTGAAGATAACTGGGACTTCTGTATAAAGGTTCTAATAATATATTTGAGGATTTCTTTTTTCTTTTTAAGTTTCCAGACAAACTAACTGTGACTGATCCAGTTTGTTTTGATTCTAAACAAGAGAAAAACAGTTTAAATTATTAGTTTGATCAGTTATTGACTGAACAAAATAAACTGGAGGCTCGTAAACAGGAATAAAAGAACAAATAAAACATGATATTTAAAGTTCAGTAGTTTGGTTTGAGTCTGGTTCAGTTGCCGGATCTCACTGCGCCGTCTGCAGGGCTTAATTTGAGCCGGAACAAGCCGGAATAAGATCCGGGAACTCTAGTGGAGCATTCCGGCAACAGTTTTGTCTGCTCTGGTAACGCATTCTAATAAGCATTGTCTGTCTTCTACGAGACGCGGCTCTGCTCCTCTCCCGTCTCTCATTCACTGAAACAACAGGCTTATTTGTGTTGAAGATGGAGTCACAGACTGTGATTGGTTAAAAGCAAAACTGACAGGAAATGTGACCAATCAGAAGCAGCGCAGGCGGGTTTAAGACTTTTCATTGGTTCCAAGTGAGCCCCGCTCTTGTATCTTCTTCTAAAACAGGAAACTACTGGTGTTCCCCAAGGTTCAGTGCTCGGTCCCCTTCTTTTTATTATCTACATGCTTCCCCTTGGCCACATTATCCGTCATCATGGACTTCACTTTCATTGCTACGCCGATGATACCCAGGTCTATATCACCACAAAATCTATCACCCCAGCCATCATTTCCACCATCACAAACTGCATCACTGACATAAAATCCTGGATGGCCTGCAACTTTCTAAAACTCAACAGCAATAAAACAGAGCTCCTCATTACCGGACCCAAGTCTCTTATTTCCTCGGCTCAAGATTTTCTCTCAGCATAGACGGTCACACTGTCACTGCCTCTCCCTCTGTTCGCAACCTTGGCGTCATCATGGACCCCACTCTCTCATTCAAACCCCACATCAACCACATCACCAAAACATCATTTTTTCACCTGCGCAATATCGCTCGTCTCCGCCCTTCCCTCTCACAACCCACTGCCGAAATCTTAATTCACGCCTTCATCACCTCAAGATTAGACTACTGCAATAGCCTCCTATACGGTCTCCCTTCCACTCACCTCCAGAAACTGCAATACATCCAGAACTCTGCTGCCCGCCTCCTCACTCACACCCGCTCCAGAGACCATATCACCTCCATTCTCAAACAACTCCACTGGCTCCCTGTGCAATATCGCATTCAATACAAGGTTCTGCTCATCACATACAAGTCTCTCCATAATCTGGCTCCACCATATCTCACCGACCTTCTCCAGCAGCACCGTCTCACTCGCCATCTTCCATCTGCCGACACCAATCTCCTCACTCCTGCAATTAGAACAAAGCACCGGACTTGGGGGACCGAGCCTACGCCGCAGCCGCCCCAACTCTTTGGAACTCATTACCTCAGCCCATCAGGAACTCTGACTCATTACAATCTTTCAAATCGTTACTCAAGACCCACCTATTTAAACTTGCTTATCAATAATCTTGCTCTATTTGTTTCTTTGTATGTAAAGCGTCTTTGAGTGTCCAAAAAAGCGCTATATAAGTGTGATGAATTAGTATTATTAAATATGCGTCTAAGAGGATTTTGTGAATATTTGTTGTTATTTGCGACTCGTTTTGATGGATTAAAGGCAGCGGGAGTGTCACGTGTGTTTGGAGTGTACGGGACGATAAAGAGGTCAGAACCAGCGCGGATGTAGCGGTCGCAGTTTCTCGTAAGTGCAACTAACTTTACTGTGTTACTTTAATGTGTATTTTAGCGTCACGTTTGATGTATGAGACCCGTGTCTGTGTAAAAGCTGTTTGTCCTGCGTTGTTGTTGTGACTTGTGGAGAGTCAGAGATGAGGCGGAGGCAGTGCTGAGCTGCAGGACGAGCGTGTGTGTGAGGGCAACTTGCTGTGGATCGGATTTAGCGGCAGGTGCGCTGATTTCTGTCAATGAAAATCTCTGTGTGACGTGTAAAAAAAAAACGGACAGAATTACTTTTATATCGTTTAACATCGAGTAGGATGGACAGTTGGGTTGTATTTTAGCATTTCTAAGCCTCTATGTTCACTTATTGTGTTTGCTCCGGTAAAGGTTCGACCTTGTCTGGACCCCGGTCCAAAACCCACATTTTGTTCCGGCAACGTTTGAGTTACAAATTAAGCACTAGCCTGTCTGCCCTATTTCCTGCGGCGGAGGGATACATCTGACACAGCGACACAAAGTCCGGTTTAATCTGAAAGTGGATTTAGACCCAAATCAGTCTTTTGTCTCCGGATTAAGCCTGTGGACATAATGGACTTACTCCGACACGAGTTTGGGTTTGATGTGGAACGTTCACACCAGAAACACTGAAGCTACAGCTGCAGCTTTTATCAGCAAAGAGACTTTTTAAAGAACAATACATGAAACAAACTCAGTCTACACAGCTGCTTGTTTATGAGGTAAAAACATCTTATTTAAAGTGAAATAATCTGTCAGAGCAGTAAGAACATGTGACTAACCTGGTTGTTTTGAGCAGAAAATATTAGTTTCAAGTTCTCTGGGCAAGATTTTTAAAGGGACCTATTCTGTCAGATTCACTTTTCTAAGTTTTTTAACCTTGTTATAATGGCTCCTTCATCATTAGTTTACACAAAGTTATATTTGAATTGATTCATTCATGTTTGAGTAATCTTGTGTTGTTCTTCAGCTGCAGCTCAAGTGTCTCACCTACCACCTAGCCCCGCCCACTTCTCTGTATTTACTTGATATATTTCAAAAGATTAATACTCAAAGTGAAGCTTAAACGGTTCAAAACTGTCCCAGACACTTTCCAACGATAAAATATTGATTTTAAAAATGTGTTGCTTTTTACAGTTACATTTTAAAGTGAAGGGGCGGGGCTTATCAGTTCTGCAGTTTTGAACAGGAAGTCAGTAGAGCTGTTTTTATTTTTACGTTGTTTTAGATCAACTTTGTGTTTTACAATGAACCAAAGGTAAATTACTGATCTGTATATGTTCTAGATTCTTACTAAATAATAAAAAAACACACAATAGGACCTCTTTAAATCTTTTCTTGAAAAAGAAACAATTATAACTTAAAACAGAAACACATTTGCTTCAAATAAGTTTTTATCTCTAGAGAAGATAAATCAGGAGAATCTCTTAAAACAAATAATCTGAGTCAGATTTGGTTTTATGAAGTGGAAAAAAACTTAAAATTAATCTTTTAAGACTACATACAGTGCAAAACTCTAGAGTAGCTTCAAATGACTTGGAATGAGAATTTTAAGAGATTGTTCAAGATATTGTCTATGTGGAGTTTGCATGTTCTCCCCGTGTCTGCGTAGGTTTCCTCCTACAACTAAAAACATGTCCTTTAAAGCCTCCCCTGACCCTTCCCCAGGGCTCCTCTGCAAAAGAGATTCTGAATCTCAGTGGGACTTCCCTGGTTAAATAAAGGTCAATTAAAATCAACATAATTAAAAACATTTTTAACTGGTTAGAAAGGACGTAAAACTAGAAATGAACATTTACCAACGCAGCAAGAACAGTTTTCTTAATCCATTGGCAAATAATTTGGCTCAGATTAAGAAGTAATGTGTAGAAATCCGTTTGAAACAAGGAAAATAATCTGTCTCTACATTAAATCCAGCCTAAATGAGTCAAAATGCTTTTATTATTTTTAATTACTTAACTAGTCAGACAAAACTCTGAAACTGTTAGCTCTGGTCAAAGGCTTTACTGAAGCAGGAAACAAGGGTCTTGTGTGTAAAATGATTGACAACAGTAGTTTTAGCTACATTACTAAATAAACAGATCAGTTTGAACATCAAACTGCTCCTGCGCGTCTGGGTCAGATCAGACTAACTTCAGACACAGAAGTCACAGTTCACAACAAAACTACACTTTAACCACGATAAAACTTTGAACCCTAACCCTTTTAAACTGTGTGTGAGTGTGTTTTTTTACAGTGTGAGTGTGTTTTTTACAGCGTGAGTGTGTTTTTTACAGTGTGAGTGTGTTTTTTACAGTGCAGTTCTCGTCTGAAGAGCCCAAAGGGTCCAAACACGAGGCACAATAACCCACTTGTGTCTAATCCTCCAAAACTCAGACTCAGAAGAACAAGAAGAAGAAGAAGAAGACGAAGACGAAGACGAAGAAGAAGACGAAGAAGAAGAAGAAGAAGAAGAAGAAGAAGAAGAAGAAGACGAAGACGAAGACGAAGACGAAGACGAAGAAGAAGAAGAAGAAGAAGAAGAAGAAGAAGAAGAAGAAGAAGAAGAAGAAGACGAAGACGAAGACGAAGACGAAGAAGAAGAAGAAGAAGAAGAAGCGAAGGCGAAGGCGAAGACGAAGACGAAGAAGAAGAAGAAGAAGAAGAAGAAGAAGGCGAAGGCGAAGACGAAGACGAAGACGAAGACGAAGACGAAGAAGAAGAAGAAGAAGAAGAAGAAGAAGAAGAAGAAGAAGACGAAGACGAAGACGAAGACGAAGACGAAGACGAAGACGAAGAAGAAGAAGAAGAAGAAGACGAAGACGAAGACGAAGACGAAGACGAAGACGAAGACGAAGAAGAAGAAGAAGAAGAAGAAGAAGAAGGTGTTTTTAGTGCAGGTTTTACAGTTTTGTGTCAGTCATTTCAAAGTTCTAAATAAACTAGCTTTGCTTTGACTTTGTGATGGTTTTATTCAAATGGAACTATAATAACTGGATTTATGCGGCGCGTCTTGATCAGGGCCGTAGTTCTTTAGTCGTTTGGTCGATTAATCGGCCGGTGGGCCACGTTTAGCCGATTAATCAGTCGATGTGTCATGGCTTTTGGCGATTGATCGGCCGACGGGACATAGTTTTAGTCTTAACTCTCAAAGACACTTGACTTTTTGCTTCATTGGTTCTCTCCAAACCCGATGTTTGAGTGAGTATTGTAGCCACTGCTGCCCTGGGACAGACTGACAGAAGAGAGGCTGCACTAACACTCACACAGATCCAGACTCATGTGAGGGAAGTGTAGTTGAAATCAATAATCTGCCTCAAACTTTGACTTTTGCTCCACTAAAAGGAAACATGTTCAATCTTTCAGCTGAAAACTAAAATCCAAATAATCGACGATTTGATCTCGATCTCTTGATTTTTGGACCGATTGTCCAGCTCTAGTGAAGAGTCTTGTTTAAAGTTACTTTTGGACAAAAATAGACTTAAATAAAAGCACGTTTTTACTGTTTACATTTCTTTGTTGCTCTGAATCAGACCTGGGCAAACTGCGGCCTTGGGACCAGAAGCGGCCCTCGGACTGTTTTAATCTGGCCCTTGAAACGTTTTTGAGAATAAATGTTAGTCTTTATATCTCTTTTATTTGGTAGAACTTGTGTCTTTGCTTGACGTCCTTATATTTATCATCGTTAATGTTCAAAACAGTAGATGAATACAGATTACTTACTAAAAAGACTGAGAAAATGTGCCACAATAAGGATTTTGTCACATCAGTGATCAGTAGGGCTGTACTCAATGTATCGATACGGGGATATATCGTGACAAGCTCATTGGCAATACGCGTATCGTTACAGGGAGGTGTATCGGGAGACGTATCAGGATACCTAAACTCATATAATTTACACTTATGAACCTGGACTGCAGCTTTAAGGTTCAAACTATTGAGCTGAACAATGGTTTATTTGTAAGACACTTGTGCTTAACATAAAGAGTAGTTAGAAAATACAATTCTTCTGCATTTGACACTTGACACGTGACATCTTGAGGAAATTATATCTGCATATACGTGTATCGGGATACATATCGTATCGTGACCTCTGTATCGGGATACGTATTGTATCGGAAGGCTCTTGGCAATACCCAGCCCTAGTGATCAGGTCCTCACTGCAAAAAAGGAAAATCTAATTTAAATAAAATGACTTGAATGAAGCAGAATAATCTTAAAAGACTTTCACTCAATAAGACCAAGTCTGACTCAGATTATGTGACTTGTTTTAAGATATTCTCTCCTGGTTTATCTTCTCTAGAGATAAAAACTTACTTTAAGTAAAAGTGTTTCTGTTTTAAGTCAGAATTGTTTGAATCAAGAAAAGATTTGATTAAAAATCTTGTCCAGAGAACTTAAAACTAAAACATCCAGGTTAGTCACATGTTCTACTGCTCTGAGATTATTGCACTGGAATGAGACGGTGTAGTCCCTGATTCATCTGGAAATGAGACGGTGTAGTCCCTGATTCATCCAGGACTGATCCATATAGAAGTCTTCACAGTTTCATCTGGACAGTGTTTCTGAAGATCAAGACGTTTCGACTCTCATCCGAAAACATTTTCAATCTGAGTCGAAACGTCTTGATCTTTGGAAACACTGTCCAGATGAAACTTTGAAGACCCTAACCCTCTGCACTGGAAATCAGACATTTTCATCTCAAAATAAGCAACGTTTTCATATTTTTTGAAAGGCCTTTTGTGCAGTGCTTCACCACTTGTGTGTTCCTGTGAAAATAAAGCTGAAAAGCCCTGATTTAGTATCACAATAATTACAACAAATACAAATAAAAAGAGTAAGTTGTTCTGAAAAACCTGCCTGGGCCTGATTAAAACAGGTTGAGGACCACATCTGGCCTTCAGGCCGCGGTTCGTCCAGGTCTGGTCTAAACTGTGGAGAAAATGTAATCGTTTCTGACTGATACTACTATTTTAACAATTCTGTCGTTTCTGATGAAAGACTGAACAGCAAAGAACGGAAAAACTACAAAACTTTGGATGAAAATAATAAAATAGAGAAACAGCTGATTAAAGAGAAAATACAAAAGCATCTGGATCGAAACTGGAGGATTTGTAAAGTGTTTGTGAACAGCTCTGTGGAGAGGTGGAGAGACAGAGATGGAAGCAGAGAGAGAAGGATCAACGCAGAGAAAAGACAGAAGAGCTTCTAACTCTGATCCACAAACAGCTCAGACGATTTAAAAGGTTATAAAAGTGACCACACAAACACTCATAACCACCTGTGACTTTGCTCTGATCACACGTCTGCATTCAGTTCAAACATAACAACACTAATCCTGTTTTATTCAAACGTAAAGCAGCTTTATTTACAGCTCAGCACAAATACAAGACGGCAAAGTCGAACGAAACCCTTCCACACAAACATTATTTTAAAAGCTCAAACAGATGAAAATCTCCGATGTCGAGTCACTTTAACGCCTTAAAAACGTCACATCTTTAAATAAATAATCCACAACATGACGACAACCACTAAATATTCTAATTTACTTTCTTCAACATTTGGCAAAATCCAGGACAATGAAACTTTTATTACTAAAACTGTATCTTATTTAAAATGTATTTGTAATGTTTGTGTGTTTATTTAGACTTACTTGTTCATTTTTATGTACTTATTTATTTAATGTTTTAGTTCTACGACATAAAAACACGAAGTTCTCTCTTATAAAAACCCTTCTTCAATCGTCAAAGCTCAAAGTTATTACAAAATATAAAGAAATGTAACATCGACCTGCAAACATAGAAAGGCCTCGTGTCGCCGGAGATTATTTAATTATTCTGTTCATTATTATTATTTTTATTAACAGTCTTTTCTGGATGTGGATAAATAATAAAGAGGCAAAAAGATTTATAAATAAACTTTACTTTTGGCAGATTAAAAAAAAAATGTTTGGAAAAAAGTCGTCAAAGTTTAAAAACGTGAATAATTTTTAATTTTTTATTTTCACTCAAACTAATTCTCAGTCATTTTTAAATTAATATTCTTATTTTTATTTATTTTTTAAAACATATTTAGAGAGTATTTGTATGTGCATTATTTTTGTGATTATTATTTAAATGTGTATTATTGTTCTTTTTTTTTTGTATTACTATTATCAATATTATTGTAGCTTTTTTCATTTATTCAAGTATTATTTAGTACATTTATTAATTTTCCCAAAACGTAAAGACAAACACAGATATTCTTGGTATAAATAAAGAGTCACAGAAGTTAAATAACTGAATAAAAATGTTGCCAAATCGAAGAAAAACAGCTTTAAATCATCAAAGTTTAATTTTTTTAACAAAACGTAAATAAACGTAACGTCACAAACGCTCCTCTCTCGTCTCAAACTAACTCTCGCTGTTTTTTTTCCTCCTCTGAGTCTAAAAAGTAAACTTTCCTCTCACACCCGCTTCAGCTTCGCGTCTGTTTCGCTTCAGCACCGGACAGCTCCACCGCGCGCGCCTCTCCGCCTCTTCCTCCACTTCCTCCATCCATCCTTCATCTCTTCCACCATCTTAGGACGCAGGTGCTTTGACAGGCACGCACGCACTCACGCGCGAGCACACAAACACCACGCGCGCGCTCGTACGTGGCCGTAAACCTCAGAAACCGGAGCGAAAACGCGCCGCGGACTCGCATCTTTCCGCCTTTTTGCGCGCGTTCTCACTCACAAACGCAACATTTGAGTCAAATGTTCTTTCCGCGGACGCGTTGTGCTTTGTTTTATCTGCGCACGCTGACATTTGAAGAGAGCATCGCAGTTTTTTTTCTTGCTGCAGCGGAGGATCAAATGGCCAAAACCCCTCCCACCCTCCTCTTTCCTCTCCTCTCCTCTCTCTCTTCTTTCCCCCCTTTTCCCCTCCTCATAAAAACTCCATCTTTGCCTCGCGCCCATCCCATCTCCCATCTCCATCTCTACGTGCATCCACAACATCACAAAAATATACTTTACGCAGCGGGGGGCAGATAGAAGCCACTGCAAACGCTTCCAGTGCGAAATAAAAGCGCATCGCGGCGTCGAGGGGCCGTAACGGTGTAAAAAACGCGAGCTCATTTGATATTCCTCGAAGCAGCAGCAGAAGCAGAAGGTGAACGAGGAGGGCACGAGGAGGACGTAAGGAGCGTAAGGCGCGAGGAGGAGGAAGGGGAAAAGAGCAGCGCGGATCCATATTTAGCGAAGTGGGTGAAAACACGAGAGGAAGCGCCATGGTTGTGGTTATAGTAAATACACGGGCGTCATTTAAAGGGCAAACGCGCGCGAGGCGAAGGGGGGAGGAGAGGGGAGGAGGGGGGCACGTCAACAGCAACCGCAAATCACAGCCAAATAAACGACAAACTTCAGGGAAAAAAACACGCGAATGCGGAAAGAGAAAGCGGCGGAAAGCGCGTTTGTTTTTCGCGAAGTTGGTGGAAAACGTGCAAATGTGACGTTTTTCTAATTAAGCCTCTGATCGAATCACGCACGAGGGAGATAAAATCAAAACAGCAAAGTTCACCAAACGCAGCGTAATCAGCGGAGATCGAAGCGAAAGTCAAATTAACCGCGCGGAAAGAGTCGAAAACGAGACGAAAACGAGCAAAATACAAGCGTCAAAACGTGTTTGAGAATCTAAAATACAAACACAAGCATCGCGTTTCTTAATGAAGTCAATTACCTGAGTCCAATTGCAATAGTGTCGGTGAAGAAGTCAGACCCGTATCTCTGCCAGGGAAGAAGAAAAAGAAGAAGAAGAAGAAAGTCGCTCCGGTGTAAATAAATGTTTCGGAAGCGGAAAAGATTTTACAAAAACGATCCTGTTAGAAAAAAAAGCTCCAGATGCTGCTGCGGGGAAGACGCTGGCCTCGTGTCCGACCTCAGAGCCGTGTTTTCCCGCTGCTGCGTCGCGAGTTTGCCCCCGATCTGCGGAGCCACGGATCTGACTTGTTTGTAAGCAAAAACATGGCTTCATTTGCCTTTGTCAGCGAGAAAAAAAAAGCGTAATATTGACTTACCTTTCCCCCATGAGCCATTGTGCCTCCCCCCCGCTCCTCCTCGCACGCGCACGCCTCTCTCCCTGCCTCCTCCTCCTCCTCGCGCACACCCCTCCTCCCCCCGCCCTTTGGCATGACATCACGGAGCCGTAGTAGTAAAAAGCTCGCTATCAGATGGGCAGGGCATCACACCCCCGACCACCCCACCCCCTTTTACAACTCACTAACTCAATGAGCATATGTACACGCGCGCGCTCCCTCTCTCTCTCTCTCTCCCCCCTCCCTCTTTCTCTCTCTTTTCTCTCTCTCTTTTCTCTCTCTTGAAGATCCAACCTTTGCGCACAGATCACAAGCAAATCTCTGCGGCGAAAAAAACACCATTTAAACGAGATTCTGACAGATTTCTCTTCACATTTTATCTCTTCACTGCAAAAAAACGTCTCGTAAATACGAAATGAATTGAATATGACGTAAGAACGCAACCTATTTTCAGGTTTCGATCAGGTTTAAAGAATTATTTTCGTCAAGTATAAGGAACATAACACTTATAGACTGTTTGGTCCAGTTTTACAAAATACAAAGCAACTTTGATGGAGCACTTTCTCTCCCTTTCTTCTTCTTCCTCTCTTTTTCTCTCTTTCCTCTCTCTTCCTCTTTTACTATCTCTTTATCTCTTTACTCTCTATTTCTCTCTTTTCACTCTCTTCTCTCTTTTTTCTCTCCCTCTCTTGCTTTCTTTTTTATCTCTTTCTCTCTTTTCTCTCTCACATTTTCCTCTCTTGCTTCTTCTCCTTCTCTCCTCTCTTTTTTGATTTCTCTCTCGCTTTCTCTCCTCTCTCACTCTTTTTCTTTTCACTCTCTTTTTTCTCTCTCTCTCTTCTTCTTCCTCGCTCTTTTTCTCGCTCTTTTTCTATTTCTCTTTATCTCTTTTCTTTCTCTCTCTTTCTCACTTTCTCTTTTCACTCTCTCTTATTTCTTTTTTCTCTCCCTCTCTTGCTCTCTTTCTCTTCCCTGTCTTGCTCTCTTTTATCTCTCTCTCTCTTTCTTTCTCTTTTCTCTCCCAGTCCTTCTCTTCTTTTCTTTCTCTCCCGTCTCTTTTCGTTTCTCTCTCTCTTCTTCCTCTCTCTTTTTCTCTCTCCTCTCTTGCTCTCTTTCTCTTCTCTCTCTTTTTCTCTCTGCTCTCTCTCTCTCTTTCTCTTTTTGCTCTCCTTTCTCTCTCATTCTTTCTCTCCCTCGTTCTCTCTCTCTCTTCTTTCCCTCTCTTCTCTCTTGCTTTCCTTGTCTTTCTCTTTTCTTTCTTTTTCCTCTCTCTTTCTCTTTTCTCTGTCACTCCCTGTCTTCTCTCTCTCTCTCTTTCAAGTTCTCCATTCAATTAAAAGCAAATCTGCAGCAAAAAAACACAACTCATCCAAAATTCCTCGATATATTTCCACATATTTACCTCGTTACACTGCAAAAAACATGAACTGAAATGAAAACAGAGAATAAAACAAACACTTCATGACATCATCAGGTGGAACGGAGCAGAGTTACTCAAGTTATCTGAAGATTCAAACATGGCTTTTGAAGTTTCAAGAGTTTTTTGTGAAATACATAAAAAGTTGGGGAAAAATATGTATTAAATGGGAAAAAAGAGGAAAAAAAAAATAAAAACAAATAATAAATAAACTAAAAATAAATAAATTAAATAATGAAAAAAAAGTTAATAAATAAACATTAAAAATACAAACAATTCGAAATAAAATAAGAAAAAAAAATTGGGGAAAAAAATAAAAATTCAAAATAAAACTAAGTCAATAAAAATTGTAAAAAAAAAATTAATAAAAATAAGTAAATCAAAATTGAAATAAAAAAAATTAATAAAAAAATTAAATCAAATAAAAAAAAATTGAAAATTTTAATTAAAATTAAATTAAATAAATAAAAATTGTAAAAAAAAATTATAAATAAATTGAAATAAAAAAATACTTAAAAAAATTAAATAAATTAAAATTGAGAAAATAAAAAAAAAATTAAATAAAAATTTATACAAATAAAAAATAAAAGAAAAATAAAATGTGGAAAAAACAAATACAAATTGAAAGTAAAATTAAACAAATAAAAATTGTGTAAAAGATCTCTTGTTGTAATATGGGACTTATAAAGCGCGCTGACGCCTCTGGATCATGCGCACAAAGACATAAAACACACAAACACACAAGCACAAACACACAGAGAACCAGAAGCTCATATTTCACAGGCTGAAGCTGCGTCGGTGACAAAACCAGAGAAACTCCCCCAGAGGCACAAACAGAAGCAGTAACTCATTCAAGACGTGTTGTTGTTTTCTCTTTTTCTTCTTCTTTATGTAAAAAGAACGAGTTTGTCTCCAGATCTGATAAAAGGATTTCAGCGTCGCATTAAAATTATAAATATAAATGTGTCGACGACAAATCAGATCCAAGAAAACAGCCTCGTATCAGTTTGAGCGATGAAGAGGAAGAAGAAGAGGAGGAGGAGGAGGAATAGTGACAACACGTGTTTCAAGAAATAAAATAGCTTTAAAAAAATTGGGTCCAGGGGCCAAACGTGGCCCTTGTTTATTGGCCTCTAGACTTGGTTGAGATTACACAAAGTATTTTTTACTTATAAACCATGACAAGTCTGCCATCATACAGAGGGATTTTCGGTCGACGTCACTCTCCGCTCTACTGCGCATGCGTCATGCAGAAAGAGCTCATCTCCATTTGTTTACATTGGGAAACTTGTTCGAATTAAACAACAAAACAGGACGACAGCAGCTGCTTTCATCAGGTCTGAACCGGTCTGACAGACGTCTGTCTCCCCTCGTAGGATCGAATTTCATCCATAAATGTTAACTTAGCAGCAGAACTTTTGTTTTTGCAAAGTGATAAACTCTTGACGTTGGCTGATAACGGAGCTTTTTTGACTTGTTTCCACCGTTTGTGTCTATGTGCGGAGGCTCTTTTTGCCTCTGCACACAGGGTGCGCGTGCATCACCCGTGTTGATAAACAAAAAATCCCTCTACAAGTACACGAATTAAATATTCTGATGTTTAACAAACGTAAAGTTACTGATCAAATTCAAAGTTTAGACGTCACTGCTCTTTGTGTCTAAAACAAAAAATAAAGAAGAAGAAGAAACTTTAGAGTTAAGGCCAGTTCAAACTTCATCAGAAATAAAAAGTTCTGATTGGCTCAGACTGTTCATCCTGAAGCTCCGCCCACATGAGTTCAGTGACAGCAAAGAAACGAGCTGTAAGAACCAACAGAACAGAAGATGTAACTTTGTTCCAACAGATCAAGATGTGAGGATAAACTTGTTCAGAATGTCCCAGACCAGGTGGATTTATCTAAATAACTCAACCTTCATTAGGAGCAGACTTGATCATTTCAGATTAAATCCCAGGCTCTTGTATAAATGTTAAAGTCTGAAGTGTCAGAAAAGCCCTGTCCCGTCAGAAAAGCCCGGTCCCGTCAGAAAGAAAAGCCCTGTCCCGTCAGAAAAACCCGGTCTCGTCAGAAAGAAAAGCCCTGTCCCGTCAGAAAGAAAAGCCCGGTCAGTCCCGTCAGAAAAGCCCGGTCAGTCCGTCAGAAAAGCCCGGTCCCGTCAGAAAAGCCCGGTCAGTCCCGTCAGAAAAGCCCGGTCAGTCCTGTCAGAAAAGCCCGGTCTCGTCAGTAAAGCCCGGTCTCGTCAGTAAAGCCCGGTCCTGTCAGAAAAGCCCAGTCCCGTCAGAAAGAAAGTCCAGTCCCGTCGTCAGAAACGCCCGGTCCCGTGAGAAAAGCCCCGTCCCGTCAGAAGAACCCGTCCCGTCCCAAACGCCGGAGCTTCTGTGTTTGTGGAACCATTAGCAGAAATGACAAGCATTCATTACAAATGCCATCCTTTATCAGCCGCTCGCAGGGAATATTCACAGATTCTATTAAACGCTTATCTCCGCGCACCAGACGCTTTTTGTGCGCGCCCATTGTTGCGCGCCGGAGCCGAAATCAATCACCAGAGAGGAGAGAGAAAGAGAGAGAAGAGGAAGAAGAGAGAGTCAGGCAAAAACAACAAGATAAACAAAAGAGAAGAGAGGAGAGAGAAAGAGAGAGAAGAGGAAGAAGACAGAGAGTCAGGCAAAAACAAGAGGATAAACAAAAGAGAAGAGAGGAGAGAGAAAGAGAGAGAAGAGGAGAGGAAGAGAGAGAGTCAGGGAAAAACAAGAGGATAAACAAAAGAGAAGAAGAGAGGAGAGAGAAAGAGAGAGAAGAGGAGAGGAAGAGAGAGAGTCAGGGAAAAACAAGAGGATAAACAAAAGAGAAGAAGAGAGGAGAGAGAAAGAGAGAGAAGAGGAAGAAGAGAGAGTCAGGGAAAAACAAGAGGATAAACAAAAGAGAAGAAGAGAGGAGAGAGAAAGAGAGAGAAGAGGAAGAAGAGAGAGTCAGGGAAAAACAAGAGGATAAACAAAAGAGAAGAAGAGAGGAGAGAGAAAGAGAGAGAGGAGGAGAGGAAGAGAGAGAGTCAGGCAAAGACAAGAGAGTAAACAAAAGAGAAGAAGAGAGGAGAGCGAAAGAGAGAGAAGAGGAGAGGAAGAAGAGAGAGTCAGGCAAAAACAACAAGATAAACAAAAGAGAAGAAGAGAGAGAGAGAAAGAAAGAAGAGGAAGAAAGAAGAGAAATAATGAAGAGAGAGAGAGAGTCCAGAGTCAGGCTGCGGAAAAACAACAGGATAAACAAAAGAGAAGAAGAGAGAAAGAAGAGAAAGAAGAGAGGAGAGAGTCAGGAAGAGACAAAAACAACAGGATAAACAAAAGAGAAGACAAGAGAGAAAGAAGAGGAGAAAGAAAAGAGTCAGGAAGAGGCGCAAAAACAAGAGAATAAACAGAGGAGAAGAGAAGAGAGAAAGAGGAGAAAGAAGAAAGGAGAGAGTCAGGCTGCGGAAGAGAAGCAAAAACAAGAGAATAAACAAGGGAGAAGAAGAGAAAGAGAGAGAAAGAGAGAGGGAGAAGAGAGAGAGAAAGAAGAGATAGAGAGAAGGAGAGAAGAAGAAGAGAGAGAAGAGTTCAGAGTCAGACTGAGAGAGGAGCAAAAAACAATAAAATAACTAAACAGTGATCAGATCTGGAGCCATAAAAGCGACAATGACATGAAAAACTCGTTTAGAACCAGTTAAACTGAGACACAAGACGATTATTTAGACTTAAAGTTGTGAAGTTTGTAGTAAAATACTGCAAATCAGCTCTGAGAGAATCAGCACCAGGGACAGTTCTGACAGAGACAGAGCAGGACCTCGGACAGCTCCAGGGAAAGAAAACTTATGAAGAAAAGTTAAATAAATGCCATTAAAAAGAAAAACTGACTGTGAGCGGCTGCATCTCCACAGACCTGACTCGTACTCAGACTGATGTTCTGTGAGCGGCTGCATCTCCACAGACCTGACTCGTACTCAGACTGTTGTTCTGTGAGTGGCTGCATCTCCACAGACCTGACTCGTACTCAGGCTGTTGTTCTGTGAGCGGCT
This sequence comes from Mugilogobius chulae, assembly GCA_038363315.1. Lineage (NCBI taxonomy): Eukaryota > Metazoa > Chordata > Actinopteri > Gobiiformes > Gobiidae > Mugilogobius > Mugilogobius chulae. The sequence continues at coordinate 769,478 of CM076414.1, forward strand.
GCATCTCCACAGACCTGACTCGTACTCAGGCTGTTGTTCTGTGAGCGGCTGCATCTCCACAGACCTGACTCGTACTCTGACTGTTGTTCTGTGGCTGTAATTATCCACAGTTTTTCATTAAATGTCTCTATAATGAAGAATAGAGAAAGGTTTAGATCATCTCGTGAATGTTGTTTTGAAGGAAAGTAAAAACTGAAAATCGAGTTTATCGTTCATACAAAAGGAAATACATTAAAATAAATAATAAAGAATAAAGCTATGTTATGCAGAAGTGTATTAAAGTGACCTTGTGAGAGAAATGTTCTGCTCGTTTCATTGGTAATTCATGTTTTAAGAGTCAAAATGTACAACAAAAATAACTAAATATCACGTATTTGAAACACTGGTTAAGTTTTATAAATGTTTTTAAGATTTTTTTTGTTTGTGAACCTAAACTACTAATGTTTGAAGACATTTCTGTTGGACTGACTGAATGTTGGTGCACGGTAGCCAAGTGGTTAGAACTCTGGCTTCCCAACAAGGAGGTCGTGGGTTCGACTCCCGGGTCGGACCATATCAACATCTCAAGATCTCTCTGGGTGGAGTTTGCATGTTCTCCCCGTGTCACTGTGGGTTTTCTCCGGTTTCCTCCAAAAACATGTATGTTTAGGTTCATTGGGCATCACTGTAAATTTCCCTTAGTGAGTGAATGAGAGAGTGAATGTCTGTCTGTCTAATCCTGCGGCAAGTTGGCCACTGTCCAGGGTGTTCCCCGCCTAAGGCCCAAAGTCACTGGGATAGGCTCCAGTCACCCGCGACCCCTAACGGGATTAAGCGGTAGAAAATGAATGAATGAATGCTTATTTAGAGGTACAAATGTCTCATTTCCAGTGAAATAATCTCCAGTCCAGTAGAACATGTGACTGACCTGGTTGTTTTAGTTTCAAGTTCTTTTGACAAGATTTTGAATCAAATCTTTTCTTGATTCAAACAATTATGACTTCAAACAGAAACACATTTACTTCAAATCAGTTTTCATGTCAAGAGAAGAGAAATCAGGAGAGAATCTCTTAAACAAGTCAAACAATCTGAGTCAGACTTGGTCTGATGTGAAACAAATCTTAAAATGAGTCTTTTAAGATGAATATGTTTAATTCAAGTCATTTAATCTAAGTGAGGTTTTCCTTTTTGCAGTGGATATTTCCAGTGTCTCTAAAAATAACAAACTCCACAAAGAACGTAAGTCACGTAAGTTGTGTTTGCTTTGACGCTGGAGATTCTTTGTTTGCGCACAAAGGCCTTTGTCCCGCTGCTTCTGCGGAGTTTGACTGTCACGAGTCAAAAGACAAGTCCAGTTAAGAATTATTCTGATTAAACTTTTAGTCTGGATTAGTTCGTTTTGTCTCGAGTTTATAAACAGTTTCCTCTTATAAACTTAGTTCGACTTTTCAAACGTGAATCAGCTGTGACGCCGCTGACGCAGATGGACGCACGCACGAGCCCGGTTATTGTTGTGCCGCTGAGCAACATAAATATTTAAAACTCCGCAGCAGCTGACGGAGCGCGAGGCCTCGGCGGCGGCGGGGGGCGGGGCTTCGGCTCGACAGATGGAACGAGCGCAAAGAACCAACACAATCCAAACTTTTTCAAATAAAGCATTGTGTCCTCACGGTCCGGGGCCACGCACAGTCCCACGAGACCCGCGCGCACAAGAAGAAGAAGAAGAAGAAGTCCCACGAGACCCACGCACTCTGTCTGGACACGTTTACCTCCGTCACGACGCGGCGGAGGCAAAGTTAAAGCAGGTGCAAAGCCGCGCGGATAATCCTGATCCAACAAAGTCTCCAAAGCCTCCGCGCGCGCACAAACTGCAAAAACTACAACTGTGAGCCGAAGACAGCGCGAAAAAGTCACAAAATCAAAACATTTTCACAGTAAATCCAACGCGTGAGAAGCGCGTTCAGACGCACAAGCTGCCAAAGTTTCCTCTGCGTGCGTAACCGTGCGTAAAAGTGCGTAAAAGTGCGATACAGACCTAGAAACGCGCGGCACAGCTTCATGTTCGCGCTCTCCTTCTTCTCCTCTTCTTTTTTCTTCTTTCCTCTCCTTCTCTCTTTCTCTCTCTTCCGTGGCCGCTCCGAGACGCGCAAACTTTACTTGTGTCGCGGAACTTCTTCTTCGGGACACAAAACTTAGTTGAACTTCTGCGGGGCGCGAGGAGGAGGGAGGCTTGCCCCGGCTGCGCGCGGCCAATCAGAGCGCGCCGCGGCCCCGGAGCAGCCAATGGGAGGCGCGCGGTGTCGGCTTTCAGGGACAATGGGAGCGGAGAGCATCTGGCGCTCCGAGCAAACTTCTCACAGTAAACATAAAGTGCTTTGAATGGAACTTATCTGCGCATTCATCAGGCTTTGTCCGCGCGCGCATATGGTCGGGTTAACGCGGAGGAGAGGGAGCAGAAATGTGAGAAAAGAGAAGAAGAGGAGAGAGAGAAGAAGAAGAAGAAGAAGAAGAAATGTGAGAAAAGAGAAGAAGAGGAGGAAGAAGTGCAAAGTCCAGACAGGAAGAGGGAAAGTTTGAATTAAATAAAATAAAAGCAGTCATTTGTTTAATATGGAAGCTCATTGCGTTCATTTGAATTTAAATAGTTTCTGTTTTAACGTGAAAAGTTTTGTCACGAACATAAGTGATGGGTAGATCTGCTTAGTCAGCTCCAAACTTGCCTTAGCGAAAACTGAGTTACTCCATTTATTTTTCATTTGACATTGGACTTATAGGGCATTGGGAGATTTTGTTATCTTTGAGTTCAATAGAAGCTTGTCAAGGCGATCTCGAGTCACTGCGCTTGTTCAGCCGTAAAGAGAACCTGCTGGACACAGGCATCTTTTTCCCCAAATCACCTCAGCCAGTAAGATCTGCTCCAGAGGATGTGTCTGATATGCACCAGGCAGGACCGATATCTTACCCTTTACCCAAACCTTTGTCCTAACCTTACCCTTTACCCAAACCTTTGTCCTAAGCGTCCCTGTTCTCCTTAACTTAATCACATCCCTCCGGACCAGACTATCAGAGTTTATCTTATTGGATCCTGATGGAGAACAACTGCGTCGCAGAATCACCTTCACTGTCGCGTTCATGGCAGGACCTGGGTCAGGAACTTTAGACATAAAAACTTTTCACGTTAAAACAGAGATTATTTTATTCAAATGAATGCAATATAGTTTCAAAGTCCAAACAGGTTAGCATTAGCATTAGTTTTAATTTACAAGCAGCACATTTTTCAAACACTTGTATTTTCTCCGGTGAAGGATTTACTTTGTGAAGTTCTGATTCTCACTTTGTGTCAGTTAAACATTTACTTAATTTACAGTGTTTTGGCCAATTCTCCCAAAGGAACAAGTGGACCTGATCCACTGGTTCTTTCAGACCAGAACTCTCGGAGCCGCAGTAACGTAAAAGGGGCTGTCCTTTGAGTTTGTTCTAGTTTGGAAGTACACTTAAACTAAAACATGAAGCTGTAGCAGCAACACTCACCAGGGCTGTTGTCTGTAACTACAAGAGTTTCTCACTAAAGGTGCAGAGCTCAAACAAACCAGAGTCTGTCTGCAGATCTGTGCATGTCACTGCTGCTCCTGAGTTTACTGTTATAAAGTACCATTGTGATCAGATTATACTTTTATCTCAACTCAGTCTCACAGTAAAGCGTACATTCACCACGACACAAAACCAGCAGATTATGAGCAGGATTTCAGGCCTTTTTTGTTCTTATGTTACGTCGTACATTTAAAGGGTTTTATTGTTTCTCAACAAGAGTGATGCGCACACACCTGACCTGCTGAAAGAGTCACCGCTCATCAACACAAACAGTGGAAACAAGTGTAAAAGCTCCGTTGTCCAAGAGTTTATCTGTGAGAAAACTAAAGTTCTGCTGCTAAATCAACATTTGTGAATGAAACTCCACCTACGACCCTTAAAAGTGACATTCAGGTGAAAAACACAGACGTCTGTCAGTCCGGTTCAGACCTGATCCAGACCTGGTTCAGACCGGTTCAGACCTGATCCAAACAGCTGAGAGCAGACTGTGGCCTTGTTTTTATCAGAGAAGTTTCCCCAGCTAACTAGACACAGAGCTTCTCTTTCTGCAGACGACGTGAGCAGTAGAAGAGAAACTGATATCCCCCCTCGATAGAAAAACATTACCATTTAAAAAGATCATCTTTGTAGCCCATTAACATCTTGTGGAGCAGAAGAAACTGCACGTCACACGTCAGAGCAGAATCTCGCTCATTTGAGTCGTTCATTTGGTAAATAATATAAAATCTTTGTGTTTGATTTTCTTGACTTTACAAAGTTAACTTTTGAGAAAAGCTGCATCAGTTTAAGGTTTTTGTGTTAGATAGAAATAGATAACACAGCGTTACCTTCTAATAGTAAACTCAGGAGCAGCAGTGAGGTCAGAGGTCACATGAGCAGGTCAGGGTTGCCAGATTTTCAGAGAGCAACAAGCGACCTATCCTTTGAAAAAAAGCCCAAAACAACCGACTTCAAAGCTTCAATAAAAGAATAATTAAAATAATTAAATAATTAAACATTATGTCACAGCAGAACGGAGGTGAATGGTTTTGACGTATTTTAAAGAGTATTTGATCATTAATAAAGGATTTAAAGTGTGAAAATGTGCTAAAAGTCTATATATCTGTCTTTAGTACAGTTTCTTGAATAAAATTTGAAAAAACTGCTAAAAATCCTCTTGTTTATGACGTCAAACTGCCTCTCAGGAGCAAGCCCAAAAAACCGCGACCCACGACCGTCAAAATTCACAAGCGACTTTCCTAAAAAAGAAGCCCAAAGTCGCTATAAAAAAGCGGACTTGGCAACTCTGGAGCAGCTCTGCAGACAGACTCTGGGGTTTGTTTGAGCTCTGCATCTTTAGCTTCAGCTCAAACCACGAGGCTGCGCTGTGATTGGCTCTGACTCACAGAGTTAGTCTCTAAACGTTGGGACACTGACAAATGGATTCTCAAGAGTCTGTGAGGTCACAAATATAAACCTGAGGAAAGTCAGAAAAACTGATAAATGAAGATAAGCTATTGTCTTAAGTTCAGGAGCAGGACCACACCTCTCCTACGTCCCTTCCGGTGGCAACGCTAACCACCCTGGCTACACTGCTCAATAATAACTTCTGAAAAGAGTTGTCGCACCTGAGTCTGAACTGACAGCTAAAGGAAAAACACTTCTATGGAAACAGCAGAAGCTCCTCCTCCAGGCCCAGTACGAGTCAGGTCTGTGGAGATTCAGCTGCTCACAGTAACGACACAGCTTTATACGTTTGGTCTCGTTCCTTTCACTCACCTCACATTAAAACAGTTGTGTTAAACTCTCTGCTTCTGCACAAATCCAGCTCCACAGGTTCGTCTGGACGTGAACCGGGCAGGTCCCTGATTGGCCGATGCAGCTGTCAGTCACACCCACCTGCAGAACACAGAACAGACGGATGAAGAGCTGCATTTTACAGAGAAACAAAAGTTAACCATATGGAGTCAGAGCTGTTACACTCTGTTACCCCAGCCGTACACTGAGTCTGAGTTCGGTGCGAGGCGTGACGCGCACGACTCCCACAAGACTTAGAACATGCTTCAAACCAATGCTTCCTTGTACACAGACCTCGGTGCAGAGTGAGCGCACGTCCGAGAGTCGCGCGAGTGTGCGGAAAGAATCTGTAGAGAGTTTATTTTTGTCTGATGCGACTTTCAAGTCATAAAACGAGCATTCTCACGGTAATCCACGTGAATCTACGCGGCAATAACGCATCACAGTGGACTGCTGCTGGTGAACAAGGCACATCGCCAGAAACTTGGACACGTCTCGTTCCAAACTCACCTCGCAGTCTGTGTACGAGAGGCATTAATCTCCACAAACACATTTCAAACACAGAAAACCGAAAGCAGGTGTGTGCAACCAGTGCCAGTGAGTTTTGACTGGACAATACAGAGTTTAGAAATGACTATGGTCTTTGCAGTGAGACAAGTTTGTGACTGCTTTGACTTGAAACTGGCTAAAACTGCCCAAAAAATGACTCTGAATAGCAGGCAATGCAAAGGAAGCACCATAAGCCCTGTTTCCAGAGGCTCGGCTACAGTCCTATACTGTTTCCACTGCACAAAGTGACCCGTTTCATCCCACTCACTGGGTCCTTAGTGAGCTGCTTTAGGCCCTGCTTTAGACCTTACCTCGGTCCCTCCCTCCAGTGGCTCGCTAATTGGTCAAGAGAAAACACAGACCCAGAAACATGAAATAATGCTCTTCACCAAACGCAGACTTGATCCTGTGACAAACCGCTGCATTTCCACTGATGAAAACTTTATCTGTTTCTCTGACAGACTTAACAAAGCAAAGCTAGCGCATTACACTCAGCTGTTTCCTGTTTGTCGAGGCAAAACACTGGGAAAAAATTTTTAAATCCTGTGAGTAATGTGTAAAACATAATCCAGCCTCAAAGCCTTGAATAAAACAGGTTTAAAATGCAGCTCAGAGTCACAGAGACTTTGCACAAAAGTAAAACAAATTTATAAAGAGGTGACGATAAACCAAAAGTAGTTTCTTGGTCACACCAGCTCCAAAGTGAACCGATCTATGGACACTTTTTTCAAGAACCAAAAAGTTGTTTATACATTTAGTTTCACTTTTTTTTACGCTCTGGCCTCACAGCAAGAAGGTTGTAGGTTCATCTTTCTCGCCTGTTCCTCCCCGTGTCTGGGTGAGTTTCCTCCGGCTTCCACACCAACCAGTAACATGCAGCTTAGAGAACGCTGGGTGTTTAGTTGAATCTCTTCTGCTGAGCTGCTCCAGGGCTGCTGCTGTCACTGAGAGGAGGGTTTAGTGCAGGAGTGGGCCCAGAACAGTACAAATAAACAAAGTCCAACAAACGTTTAATCTATAAAATAGCTTTCTTTATGGATTTAACTTTAATCAAAGAAAAAATATGACTTTTTTCTCATATTAATTAGGTTTTTCTAATAATATCATAACTTTCTCAAGTTATTTTCATAAAATTATTAGCTTGATCTCGAAATCATGTAATCACGTGTAAAATGACGATGACTTATGTGTATATTGTATATATTTTCAAACTCTAACTTCTTATGAACTGTCCTTTTATGTGTCTGTGCAGTGAATGTGTGAGGCCTTGTGTGACTGTCTTGTTTCTGTCCTAGATGTTCTTGACATCAACCTGCCGAGGGACTGAAGATGGAAATTAGCCACGTTGGCTTTAATCTTTACATATTAACATGCAAATGTTCATTAATATGTTGTCCCTTTATAAATAAAGAAATAAGAAATGAAAAGTGAATTATGGTACTTTTACGACTTGGACAAAAGTTTGCATAAAAACACACACTAGATTTTTATATTTATAGCAGTGTTCCCTGATCTAAATAGGTGGGTTTCAGATGACATCACAACATTCCACAGGCCAATGTAATGTCAATGAGGTGGAGGGCAGCTAAAATAAATATTGTTTAAATGCAATTTATTTTTGTAATACAAATGAGTAGTGGGTCTAGTCATTATAGAAATAATCACTTTTTAAATTAGCTTTTTTTAACTATTTCACGACAAAGTCCAATGTTATTAATGGGAAAATCTGCCTCTTGCCTCCACCTTATAACTGCCAAGAACTCTAGAATGTGAAACCAGCCTATTACAGTTTTAATTTTGTAAAGCTTCAAATTTAATTCTGAAAAATATTTTTTTACGGTTGTATTCTCATAACACTGAAAATTTAATCTCCAAATGTTACAAGTTTATTGTCGTAGCCCAAGTTTTTTTTGTCACTTTTTGTCTCTTGCATTTCTATTTTTCAGAAACACACCAGGGGCCTCATTGAAACAGGTCACGGGCTGCATTTGGCCCCTGGGCCGCAGCTTGCCCAGGTTTGGTTTAGTGTGTGAAGCACTTTAGAGACATCTGTGTGTGAAAATGTGCTGCAGAAATAAATCATTTATTTATTTTCAACCACACGAGCGACTAAACTGTGTGAGAGAGAAAATGTGAACGACTCAGATTAAGTCTGCATTCACAATACAAACTGAACCGGACTCGACTCGATTGGGAAGCAAAGTTACAACATTGTATCTTTCTCTAAACTGACTCGGTTCTGTTCACACTTTTATCAATCGAACCAGCGCAGTAGAGACACTTCTGCTCCTCACCTGTAGAGGCGCTGTGGGACAGAAACACGTTACGTCAGCAGCAAAGAAGACACCGGCTTCTGGACTAACAGCGGCTACAGCTGCATCAGAAACAAACACGCTGCTGGACTTTATATTTGTGTTTTTATGGATCTATCACAACTTCTCTCACATGAACAGGACCAGAGTGAGTGACAGACCAAGAGTCAGAGCAAAGACACTTTCACTTTCACTTTAGAAGACCAGAGAGGAGGGCTGGGCATTTTGTTCCAAATGCCGAGAGTAAAACGTGACAAAAAGTTCATGTGTTTAAGTAAATCTGTCTCTGAAAGGTCTGTCTCTGCTCACTCAGCTGTACAACTAAATATTAGATGAATATAGACCATTTCCTGCAGTAATGTGGCTGTAGTGTTATGTATTCACTTTCATCTAAGAGTTTGTCTTTAGTCTGTTCTTTGATGTGTGAACGAGTCTGGGAGGGCATCTGACACAGTGTGAGGGAGTTTAATTAGTAAGTTTGAGTTGGACAGAGTCTGGTCCTCAGCAGCAGCAGGAGCAGATGGTGAGCTGCTGAAGCCCCTCCCCCCTGCATTAGACCCCCCTCAGCCCCCCCTCACCCCCCTCCTCTAAACCTGGGGGAGTTTTTGGTTTTTGGGGGAAAGAGCCAAACTTCACACAGACTCATGAGGAAGTTTGAAACGTAACAAAACACAAAAACTCACTGATAAAACCAATAAACAACATCACACATTAGTATTTAAAGTGACCAGGACAGATTGAACTACTGGTAAAAGAAAGTTAAGAGAGTTAGATTTAAATAAATACATTTTATTAAACTGTTTTATTTTTATCTTTTCAAACCAGTGACAAAAAGCCCTCTGAGTCACTATCTGACTCTTTGGGCTATTCATTAAACTGGTTTTTAATAATGACTGTATTTCAATTACAATGACTGTATAATGTGAGATTTTGTTTAAACATTGGTACATTGCAGCAGAACTAAGGAGCTTCAGCACTCTTGTGCAATTAAACTAGTCTACTGAATCAAAAGTGAACAAAATTCATCTATTTTCAAATGTTTGTGTAACTTTAAGATTGAAATAAGGCAGCAAAAACACCAAAGCACAATTTACACAGCTAAATAAAAAAATGAAAGAGCCAGAGTTTCTCAGGAAAGTAATTCAGATCAAGAATGTGTCGAGAAGGGGGCGGGGGAGGAAATGTTCCTTTATAATACTAGAACAACACTAAGATAGCAAACACAAACGTTCAGTTAAATTAGTGTATTTTAGAAATCATAATAACAATAGAAAAGCCTGAAAACCAGCCTGGACAGATACACTCTAACACCTTGCTCACACTGCCTCCAGAATACACATGTGTATGTACAGACTCTGCTGGCCTCGCGAGACCAGGAGTTCACAAGGATTCACGCTCAACTTGGGAGTTTACCATAGAGTTTACGCGATCAATGACACATGTTTATGTAAACAGAGAACACATGCACTGAGTTTGGGGCTTATTTTACGTCACTTCATTTTCTGTTGGATTTTTCTATGCACAATGGGTAAGTACAATAGGTTATGTACATCCTGTGTGTTCCATAGTCGCGTGTGTGTCGAGCATTTTGACGCATTTGTTGTAGTAGCAGAAATGTAATGTTTTTACTTTGAAAACCACCAGATTCACTTCACTCGCGGGTGGAGCAGAGCTGCGGCTCGCTGGACCGGACGGATCGCTGTGTGAGAGCGGAAACGGAAAGCCTCCGTACGCCGGACCGGAGTACGGACTGGATGCAGTGTGAGCCTGGCGTAAGTCTGGTGCTCAGTGGACTCGTTCAGCTGCTGCTCGTTGGTGTCGGTTCTGAGATGAAGCATCCTGTTTAACAGCAAGGCTGTAACAGCAACAGCAAGCTTCTACACAAACAATAATATGTAGTGCAGTGTTAGTATTTTGGGGTTTTAAAAACTTCTTTCTTGGGTTATTATTCATCCGAGCTACTTACCTGGTGCTGTGTGAGTATTTCTGATGGATTTACGTGACATTGCGCTCGGTAACACTTCAGAATCATCGCGGGAAAAAGAGGAACATTTTGGCTAACCGCTGTTGCCGTGTCACATTCACCTGTAGCAGAAAAGTCTCAAAGGTTCCAGAAAACTTCAGCTGCTTCTCCAAGCTTCCTCCTGTTACAGCGATGCACAAACACTGGACCACGTCATGAGCCACTGTTCATTTAAGCAACATTAGTTGAATAACGCACTGAGCAAATACAAGAAAAACATTGTACAGATTTAGGGAGATAATTTTATAAATAAATAAATACAAGCTCAATTTAAATAAAGATTTTGTTTCTTTGAGATGTTCCTGCTGCAGGGCATCAGCGTTAATTTAGTATTAATAGAATAATGTCAATGTATTTGTCCTTTTCTAAAATAAAACCTGAACTGAGAGTGTACCGAAAAATACTGAACCGTCAACTTTCAAAACTGAAAACTGAACCAAACCTGATTTTAGTGTACCGTTATTGCCCAGACACTCGAGTGGAGGCTTGGGCTGCAGGCCTGGAATCGGCGCCTGTGGCAGTGAGTGCTTTTGCACTGCTGGAGCTTTCTGCTGTTCCAGAACTTTCCTTCTTTTGAGAAAGAGAACAGGGAACATGGGTCTGGTAGAGACTCTCTGGAGTTGACACAAACTGTACTTAAATGTAAGACATCAAACACAGTTATATTTCTGCAAATAATGTCATCAGCAACATTATTTGTTTCCTCTAGAGCGGTCACACGGCAGAACTTTTGTATCGAGTCAAAAGAAATGTCTTGAGTCATCCAGCGCGGTGAGAAGTGCGCATTCAGATGATGGCGCGTGAAGTCGCTCAGACTTGCTTCTGCTGCACCAGTCACGCATCACACACCTGAGGCCAAAGCTGGAGAATCTGAACTTTAATATCTCACATCAGGAAGAATGAGAAGACTTACTGTATGTGCTCTGATCTGGTCTGAGGAAGAGCTCACATAGATCTATTAAACTCTAATGTACACACATTTAAAAGGGCATTTAAGTCAATAATGTAAGTTACTGTTTTAAATTCTGTAAAAAATTGTGTCAAGTTATTTTTTACAGTACATGATGACAAGTTAAGAAATTAGTTCTTAACTTAAAATGTTTGTCTGTAAAAACAAATTAGAACACTCAGGAGCACAAAAATCTGTTAATTCTGAATATTATTTCTTATGTAATTCACTCAAAAATGGACATAGAGTAGTCTCAGAAGTTTCTTAAAAGTGGAATTAAAAATGAGTGTCTGGAGGAGAAGTGAGGAAGTTAGAGCTACTTTTACTAAACAGACCAAAGACAGCAGCACTGGAGGAGCTTTGGTCTGATAATTGTCTCTCTGCACCTGCCCACAGTCTGATGTCGTCATGAACAGAAGAAGGATTTAAACTGTCTGTTCTGTACGTCTGACACTCTGACATTAACTCTGATTCTCCATTAGCCTTCTCACTTTACCCCCCTTTCCAAACTTTCACCTCCCCCAGAATGCACCCTGCCGCCCCCCCCGAGCCTCCAGCTGTCCCACAAACAATAAAGTTTAAAGGTCTGCTGCTAAATTATGCAACGCTCCAGTCTGCTGCGAGGATCTGACGTTTGAGGAGGATCCAGGGCCACAGAGAGTTTAGTAAAAACACTGTGTTATAACTGTAGGTTCATTTACTTTCTCATTTTTAGTTTTAGGAAATACATCATGAGCTCATGTGCTGTTTGAGGCTAAAGCAAAAGTTTTATCTGCAAAATACTAGATGTGCAAGTAAACCTAAAACTGTCCAGTCAGACGCTTTATCTGGTGCTTTTTGAGATTTCACAAACTCAGATAAACCATCTGTCCTTCCAGTCGCTCGATTGGTTTGGGAATCCGAACCAGGGATGCACCGATCTGATACTAGTAGGAATGGGACGAGATCTCGTGCTGCGAGATCTCGCGAGATCAAACTGTCACGATACTGTGCGCACACGTACTGAACTGTCTCGTGAGATTTTTCCATTGTCAAGAAATTAAGTTTTGTAACTTTGAGCAGCTGTAGTAAATATTCTCTTCCACACACAGACTTGTAGCAGACTTATTCTGACAGAAAACTGTCTAAACTCTGTCCCAGTTTTAAGATAGGACCAATATTGACAGAGATAATTAGTCCTGAACATTGTATAAGTTAGCGCGAAAAATATATAATCGTCAAATATACGCGCGGACATCGCGGGAACAGCGCAGTGTTTTTACACTTAAACATAGTTTAAAATAGATCCACAAAGAGATATGTTGGCCTATATCATCAATAAGTCTCCTCATCTGTGTGTGTCTGGTCCCTGTCAGCAGCATGGAAGTATCAGCGGCAGCGCTGTGAAGAAGGAAAGGGGAAGGGGGCGGAGCCTGAGCTACACACGGGGAAGGGGGCGGAGTCTGAGCTACACACGGAGGAGTGGATCAATTTCAGTCAAAACTCATATCATTGAAATAATAAAAATCCAAGGTGATACACATAATGAAAGGTAAAGCTAAACTAAAAGAATATAAACTAACAATAATAAATAATACAAATCATTTTTTTATTTGCCATGTTTAAATTCTAAATTGAAACAATTAATGCAAATTATTAAAAAATCTTGTCTCGTCTCGATCTCGTGGACCCAATCTCGTGGCTCGTCTCGTCTCGTGAAAATTCTGTCTCGTCCCATCCCTAGATACTATGATCAGATATCAAGGCCGATCCACTGATTTAGCTGGATCAAGTATCGGCCTCATGATATCGGTTCAGCCGATTTCATTGTTTTCATTATAATGAGACTTCATTTACAGGCTGGTGTTGATCCAGAACATCAAATTGTTTGACAGTTTGTTCAGATTAAGTTGTTGTAAAGGATTTTATATTTTATAATGCTTATATTGCTATGTTATCAAAGTGTATTTCAAAGTGTGTTCACTTTGTGCAGACAGTCTGCTGTCTTTCCTCTTTCTTCAGATTGTTCCTCGTGTTTAAAATAATGACTTGTTTTTGACCTGTATCTCTGAAATGATGCTTGTATGTAACTTCCCATTTGTATATAAGAGTGAAGCTGAATAAATATAAACTCAGTGGCTGGTGACTCTTTGGTAGAGGGACGAGCTGTAACGAGCGCCACCGCCCACTTGCAAGTTAAAACAGTATCTGCCTTGTGTTTTATTCTCTTATCTAGATGAATAGTTAGAGAAAGTTCTGTCAAGCGCCTATCGATTGTCAATAACTGTGTGATTTCCTGACAGTTGTTAAGTTGTGGTTTGCAAAATAAACTGCAGTTACAGAACACTAAAGGACCAGATGTCTTATGTTTTGAAATAAGCTAATTCAGTTTTTACATCAGTATCGGTTGATATCAAGTATTGGCAGATACTTAAAGCCAAAGTATCAGAATCTGTATCGGAACTGAAAAGCTGGATCGTGCATCTCTAGTCTTTTCTTGAAGGCTTGAAGGCTTTTATTTAATGTTTTCTTGTTGTATGTAAATGGAAAGTAGCTCTGTGCTAACTCTGGTGCAACCATCTTTTATTTTTTATTTATTTATTTATTTATATTTTCCCGTAGAATCAAATAAAATAGCATAATAACAACAAAAGAAATGTGATGGATGTTTACCAAAAACCCTCCAGGGGTTTGAAAGTGGCACCACCACAAATGCATAGGCTTAATACAACACAAATATCAATCAATACATAAGATTTACATTATTCCAGAAACACATCAGGTTAAACAGAACATTCCATATGGAAAAGCACATTTTTTCAGGAGGAAACATTTTAGAGCATATTTGAATTGATTTTGTGTAAGTTCTTTTATTGTTCCAGACTTTAGCTCCTCTGTATTTGACACTAAACTGAGACTGAGTTGTACGAAAATAAGAAGCTCTAATGAGACGTCCACTGTGAGTGGGATATTCATGGAATTTATTATTAAACATGAACATGTTGGTAAAATGTTCTAGGAGAAGTTTTCAAATAGAATTGAAAACAAACAGATCAATTTGAAGCTGGTTGACTTGGTAAACTCTCAGTATTTTAGCTTCTGTAAACAAAGGTTGAGAAGAATGTCTGTGTCCTGCAGAAAATATTATTCACAAAGCTGCTTTTGTAAACGCAGAACAGGTTCAAGTTTAGTTTGATGCGTGCTAGCCCAAACAATGTTACAGTAGCTAATATATGGATATATCATTGAATTTTTAATGTAGCACATTGTCCTTTAAATACGTAAAGTAAACTAAAGTCAACTAAAGTCAACTAAAATAAACTAAAAGTCCGAACCGCGGTTTGGGCCCAATCACATTGTAGCAGGGCGGGCTAACACGGTCTGTTAGCGCCGAGTCTGATTCAAGCTAAACAAAGATGGATGCTCCCCTGGATGTAGGTGTTTAGATCGGGTCCAAAAAATTCTCTCTCTCTTGTTCCTCATCTTTTCCTTGGTCTACGTGGATGAAAGACGTACCTTCCCTATCTCTCGTTCTTCCTCTTTTACCAGCTGTTCTCACTCTGCGGCGGTGCATCAAACTTCTCACGCCCTAACACTCGCTGACCGCGGTGGTTTTGCGCTGTGTTCTGACACGGCTGTCAATCATCCGCGGAGCGAACGTGTTCAGTGTGGCTCTTTGTCTTGACCCGAACCCGAGCCAGGCCCGAAAGTTGAGCAGAAATACAGAAACAGTATGTGTGACACTTGGAGCGTGTTGTGTCTTCACTAGAGTCCAGATGTGTTTGAGGAGCGTGTTGTGACTTCACTAGAGTCCAGATGTGTTTGAGGAGCGTGTTGTGACTTCGCTAGAGTCCAGATGTGTTTGAGGAGCGTGTTGTGACTTCACTAGAGTCCAGATGTGTTTGAGGAGCGTGTTGTGACTTCACTAGAGTCCAGATGTGTTTGAGGAGCGTGTTGTGACTTCACTAGAGTCCAGATGTGTTTGAGGAGCGTGTTGTGACTTCGCTAGAGTCCAGATGTGTTTGAGGAGCGTGTTGTGACTTCACTAGAGTCCAGATGTGTTTGAGGAGCGTGTTGTGACTTCGCTAGAGTCCAGATGTGTTTGAGGAGCGTGTTGTGACTTCGCTAGAGTCCAGATGTGTTTGAGGAGCGTGTTGTGACTTCACTAGAGTCCAGATGTGTTTGAGGAGCGTGTTGTGACTTCACTAGAGTCCAGATGTGTTTGAGGAGCGTGTTGTGACTTCGCTAGAGTCCAGATGTGTTTGAGGAGCGTGTTGTGACTTCACTAGAGTCCAGATGTGTTTGAGGAGCGTGTTGTGACTTCACTAGAGTCCAGATGTGTTTGAGGAGCGTGTTGTGACTTCACTAGAGTCCAGATGTGTTTGAGGAGCGTGTTGTGACTTCGCTAGAGTCCAGATGTGTTTGAGGAGCGTGTTGTGACTTCACTAGAGTCCAGATGTGTTTGAGGAGCGTGTTGTGACTTCGCTAGAGTCCAGATGTGTTTGAGGAGCGTGTTGTGACTTCACTAGAGTCCAGATGTGTTTGAGGAGCGTGTTGTGACTTCACTAGAGTCCAGATGTGTTTGAGGAGCGTGTTGTGACTTCACTAGAGTCCAGATGTGTTTGAGGAGCGTGTTGTGACTTCACTAGAGTCCAGATGTGTTTGAGGAGCGTGTTGTGACTTCACTAGAGTCCAGATGTGTTTGAGGAGCGTGTTGTGACTTCAGTAGAGTCCGGATGTGTCTGGAGCCCGTGTGATCCGTGGCTCTGCGGTCGGCTGTGGAGCGCAGCGGGACGGGCAACGCGCCAAAAGCAGAGCAGGCCAACGCGCACAGCACCGTCCCTCTTTAAGCATCACAAAAACGACTCGCGCTGTTGTATCTGCGGTGAATCATGTGTTCAGTGCAGTATTACCTGTACAAAAGACACTAAACATCAGAACCAGGCAGGTTATCAACTCAAATTACTGGTTAAAAATGAAGATCACTACTTCACGGGTTTCGCCAATCACGGGTTCTTTTTGGAACGTAACGCCCGCCATAAATGAGAGACCACTGTAATCGAGTCAAGCTCCAGATGGAGACGGTGGAAGAACTCAAATCAGAATTCAACAGAGAACCATCTGGAGTGAGACAGGTTAGTTAGACCTGGTTCCACTCAGTCTCAGAGCTGCAAAAACCACAAATATCATGATCGTGGAGCTGTCAATCAAAGTCTGTCCACACCACTGGGCGTGTCTTAAAAGTCCTCCGGCCATCTCCCACTTTAGTGAGTCTGTTTGAGGTTCAGTTGTGGGCGGAGTTAGTCTCTGACCTTGTGTTTATTCTCACTTTTAATCTCACAACAAAAAACAAAAAAACATGATTCAGAAGTACAGCCTCTCTGTCGTGGCAACAGAAGATCAAGAAGATAAAAGGTCAGTGTTTTAAGATGCGTCCTGAACTGCCTCACCACCTGCTGACGTCACAAAACATCGCACAAAATAAATATATGAATAAATAAACGTCTTAAAACAGAGACAGTTGAAAGTCAGTCTGTCAGAGAATCTACGAAGCGGTTCAGGGCTTTTTAAACTATTCTGCATTTGAGCCGAACGACCCGCGATGCTTAATTATGGAGATTCTGAGATGAACGAAATGAAGCGGGTGAAGGTTGGACTCCCACGCAGAACCAGCAGTGTGTTTGTGCGTGTTCGTGTGTGTGTGCGCGGAGCAGAGACGCAGAACCAGCAGTGTGTTTGTGCGCGTTTGTGTGTGTGTGTGCGCGGAGCAGAGACGCAGAACCAGCAGTGTGTTTGTGCGTGTTCATGTGTGTGTGCGCGGAGCAGAGACGCAGAACCAGCAGTGTGTTTGTGCGTGTTCATGTGTGTGTGCGCGGAGCAGAGACGCGCAGGTCAGTGTGTGTTTGTGTTTAAGTGTGTTTGTGCAGAGGGTCAGAGAGAGAGAACAGAGAGACACAGAAGCAGCAGAAAACACAGGAACTAAAACAGCGTGAATTGAGATTTTTAGTTTTTGCCTCCGAGTCAAACGTCTCCGCTCACGAGCTTCTGACAGGCCACGATTTAAAACAGACACAACTGACTTTGATGTGAGCGACACGAGGCTGAAACGCAGACTTACATCTTCTCTAAATGTTTAAGATTGTGACTAGAGCTGAAGATTGACTAGAAATACTCTTCACTCATCCTGTGTTCGGGACAGGACAGGAGGAAAAGTTTGAGAGTGGGCAGGAGCTGGAATCAGGTTAGTTCTTATTGATGTGAGTTTATTTTTCCAGTCACAACTACTTAATATTTGCCATAAACGTCTTTGTTTCACTTCAGATGAGCAGCTCTTTCTCTCTCTTTCCTCCGCCTCTGTCCATCTCATCTCTATTATTGGCCCAGGACTCGTCTGAAGCTCAGAATCAACCTGCTTCTGATGTAAAAAAAAAAGCTCTGAGATCAACCATCTGACTGGCTGGTGTAAAAACAACAATATCAGCAAAACAAAAGAACTTGTAGTGGGTTTTCGCAGGAATAACTCTGAGAGTCTCTGCCCTATCACCACCTGTGGAGAGAGTAGCCTGTTGCACATATCCCAGGACCTGAGCTGGACATTGCACACGACCATCTTAAGCAAAGAAAGGCCGTCAACGTTTGTAGCATCTGACGCGACTGAGGGATTTGAGACTTTTACAAAGGAACATTTACACCTGCACCACTGAGAGCGTCCTGACTGGAAGCATCACTGTGTGGATGGGAGGAACCACACAGCAGGACCGTGTTGCTCTCAGAAGAGTGGTTAGATCAGCAGAAAAGATCCTTAGAATAAGTCTGCCCAGTTTGGAAGACATCTACACTGAAAGATGTCAACGAAGAGAAACCCGAGAGGATGAGGAGGAGCTTCTGCCCTGAGGCATCACACTGTTACATCTGGCCCACATATAAAATTCTACTACTGGATATTGTATTGTACAGTATTTTTGTTTGTATTGTTGCTTGTTTACTGGAAGCAGGGCTTAATTTGAGCCGGAACAAGCCGGAATAAGATCCGAGAACTCTCGTGGGGCATTCCAGCATCAGTTTTGTCTGCTCCGGTAACGCTTTCTTTTTGTCTTTCTTCTACGAGACGCGGCTCTGCTCCTCTCCCGTCTCTCATCTCATTCACAGTGAACAGTGAACAGGCTTATTTGTGAGGGAAACGGAGTCAGACTGTAATTGGTTAGAAGCGGAACTGGCAGGAAATTTGACCAATCAGAAGCAGCGCAGGCGGGTTTAAGACTTTTCATTGGTTCCAGGCGAGCCCCGCTCTTGTATCTTCTTCTAAAACAGGAAATATGCGTCGAAGAGGATTTTGTGAATATTTGTTGTTATTTGCGACTCGTTTTGATGGATTAAAAGCAGCGGGAGTGTCACGTGTGTTTGGAGTGTCACGTGTGTTTGGAGTGTCACGTGTGTTTGGAGTGTCACGTGTGTTTGGAGTGTACGGGACGATAAAGAGGTGAGAACCAGCGCGGATGTAGCGGTCGCAGTTTCTCGTAAGTGTAACTAACTTTACTGTGTTACTTTAATGTGTATTTTAGCGTCACGTTTGATGTGTGAGACCTGTGTAAAGGCTGTTATTGACCAGTGTCTGTGTGTAAAGGCTGTTTGTGACCTGTGTCTGCTGTGTAAAAGCTGTTTGTCCTGCGTTGTTCTTGTGACTTGTGGAGAGTCAGATATGAGGCGGAGGCAGTGCTGAGCTGCAGGACGAGCGTGTGGGAGGGCTACTTGTTGCTGTGGATCAGATTTAGGTGCGCTGATTTCTGTCAGAATGAATGAAAATCTCTGTGTGACGTGTAAAAAAACGTGTAACACAGACATAATTACTTTTATATCGTTTAACATCGAGTAGGATGGACAGATGGGTTGCATTTTAGCATTTCTAAGCCTCTATGTTCACTTATTGTGTGCGCTCCGGTAAAGGTTCGACCTTGTCTGGACCCCGGTCCAAAACCCACATTTTGTTCCGGCAACGTTTGAGTTACAAATTAAGCACTGACTGGAAGGTTCAAATGAATTTCACTACATGTTGTACATGTGCAAATGTGACAAATAAATTAAACTAAACTAAACTAATAAAAAGACGCAGACCATTATCTTTACTCGCTGAAGTAGCTTTAGTCAAACGTGCACAGTAACCTTTATAAACTCACTCCACGTTGTGTCGATGCAGAAAACAGTGTCGGGACTTTAGTTTCTGTGATCAAAGTGAAGCTAAAGACACTTCAGGCACATCAGGTACTGCCTGTGTCGTTGTGTCCAATCAGAAGTCTGCTTTTACCACTCGTCTTATTAAAGAGAGAAGAACACACTGGTGCTCAGGACAAAATGAATCTAGATCGGAATATTCAGGAGGATTTAAGAGAAGATTCCATTGCAAAAAAAGTCTTTCAAAAAATAAGAACATTTAGCTTCAAGTGAAAGAACATGTGACTGACCTGGTTGTTTTGAGCAGTTTCAAGTTCTCTTGACTTTTTAATCAAATCTTTTCTTGATTCAAGTAATGGTGGCTTAAAACAGAAACACATTTACTTAAAATAAGTTTTTATATCTGGATAAGATAAATCAGGAGACAATATCTTAAAACAAGTCAAATAATATGAGTCAGACTTGGACTTGGGTTTGTTTATTTAAAGCGAACCCTGGATATAATCACATGTTTATCCTAAAACACTTATAATATCATCACTTATATAAATACAGGACAAATACCTTGGAAGTATTTGTAGTTTTATTAAAATAGTGTTATGAAGAAATGACATGGAGGCTGCCATTTTGCTGCGGTTATGACATAAAATAATGTTGTCATGGTAACAGGTGTCAGCAGGTAACTAAGCAACATGAATTCCTGGGTTAAACCTTGTCAGTTTGAGCCGGAGTAAAGCCTTATGTGGAATCTAGTAAAACTGAAGATAATCAAGAGGAAGAGGCTGAACTGGACACTGTCAGTGGTGTTTTTGTTTCAACTGTTCACAGATGAAACTGTGGGAGTAACCATGGAAACACTATTTTATGTCATCAACCAAAATGGCGGCTCCCAGTGGCTTGAAAACAACATAAACAATGACACTTTTATAAAAAAAAAATAGTAAGCAGTTATATATTTGTTTGTTATTTATTTTAATAAGCATGACCCGTACTAGTGTTTTAGCCACATTTGTCTTTATATCCAGGGTTCCCTTTAATTCCTTATGTTAGTCCAGTGATTCCCAAGGGGGGGGGGGGGGGGGGGGGGTCACGAGATGATTTCAAATATGGCATTGAATCAATTTTTTGTGGAATTAAAGCAATACTATTAAAATTAGGGCTGTCAAATCAGTGCATTAATTAGATTAATTAATTACAGACATATTAATCAAGTAATTTTTTTAATCGCATTAATCTATTTTGAAATCTTTATCTTCATTGTTTCCATGTGTGAGTTACAAAGTGACATAAGGGTTGTTCAACTGGACAATAGCAACAAAACACTTCCTAAAGTCTTCATTTTTGTGAAATATATTAATATTTCCGGGGTGCACGGTAGCAGAGTGGTTAGTGCTCTGGCTTCCCAATAAGGAGGTCGTGGGTTCGACTCCCGGGTCGGACCATATCAACATCTCACGATCTCTCTGGGTGGAGTTTGCATGTTCTCCCCGTGTCACCGTGGGTTTTCTCCGGTTTCCTCCAAAAACATGCATGTTTAGGTTAATTGGGCATCACTGTAAATGTCCCTTAGTGAGTGAATGAGAGAGTGAATGTTTGTCTGTCTAACCCTGCGACGAGTTGGCCACTGTCCAGGGTGTTTCCCGCCTAAGGCCCAAAGTCACTGGGATAGACTCCAGTCACCCGCGACCCCTAACGGGATTAAGCGGTAGAAAATGAATGAATGAATGAATATTAATATTTCCATCTGTAACAATTATGTAATTACTTAAATTGGATAAAAACAAAACAAAAACACTTGAGCAATGTTTTCTCAGCAATTTTTAGGTGAGATTAAAAATAGATTAATTAGATTAATTAATTACAGATCATAATTAATTAATCTCTTCAATTTTTTAATCGCTTGACAGCACTAATTAAAATAAACACAATTAAATCTAATTTAAACAGTTTTGTATATTATATTATTACTAAAGTTTATAGTTTTTCCTGTGGAGGTCGTGAACTGGTTGCACAGTTATGTTGGAGGTTTCAGGCTGAAAAGTTTGGGAAGCTCTGTGTTAGTAATTTGGTTCCTAAAAAACTCTTTTTGCAAAAATCACCTCAGAAAAAAAACATTTTGTGAAAATAAAAAAATGTAGTCAATATGTCGCCTCCAAATAACAGGGTTGGGATTGAAATGTAAAAAAGACTTTGTCAGACATTTAAAGAAGAAAAATACTGATGTGAATCTCAATCCTGCGACTCTTTGGACCAAGCATCATCTGTGAGTTATTCTGAGAGATCCGTGAAGTCGTTTGACAAAGAACTCAGTAAAAACGTCAAATAAAGTGGCTTGAACGAAGAACAAACTGTTAAAACAAGTCGAAATAATCAAAGTAAAACCATGTGAACCACTGAAGATCAGCACAGACACGTTAAAAGATCCAGACTTAAATCTTTTTAAAGCAGATTCTTGTGTAAATGTGTAAAACGTGTCTGAAGTGGGAGATGAAGTTGTGTTTGGAGCAGATGGAGCAGACGAGGACTGGAGCTGAGTCTCAGTGTGAGGCTTTTGGGCCGATGTGACCTGTCCCTCTGTTTCCCTCTGTCCCTCCTCTCTCCTTCTCCTCTTCTCTCTCTCTCTCTCTCTCTCTCTCTCTCTCTGGTTCTCTCTCTCTCTCTGTTTCTCTCTCCTTCAGGCCCAGTGTGAGGCTTTTGGGCCGATGTGACCTGTCCCTCTGTTTCCCTCTGTACCTCCTCTCTCCTTCTCCTCTTCTCTCTCTCTCTCTCTCTCTCTCTCTCTCTCTCTCTCTCTCTCTCTCCTTCTCTCTCTCTCTCCTTCTCTGTCTCTCCTTCAGGCCCAGTGGGAGGCTCAGGCTGTGGAGCAGACACACAACCAGCTCAGGGAGGTCGACAAACTGACACAGACACACAAAATCAGCTTCACCGTTAACACATAGAGTCGTTTGTTCCGTTTTTCTAAGTAATGTAACAGAGAAGGAAGGAGTATGAGGAGGTTTTGGTCAGAGTAAATATGTTTTTTTTTCTCAAACAGGTCGACACAAAGTTATGAATCATAAAAAAAACATGTTCTTATAAGACTCCCTAGAATGCATCTCTTCTCTTCCTTTCAAGGTTTTTCTGTTCGTTTCAATACATTTGTTCTTATTTTAAGCCAAAAAAGAAAAGTGTCAATGGAGCAAGATATTGTTATGTTTTACTTATTCCACTCCAAGAACTTGTCATTTCCATCCGGTTATTAAAACGTCAAAGGAAAACGTTTTTACATATTCAATAAAGGGACTCCATATCACACAAACTTTTTGTTGTGTTGATTTTACCCTTTAACTTTTCCAAAGGCAGAAAAGAAAGCACCTCCTTTAACAATTGAGAGACCGAATGGGCCTTATCAGATTTCCAGTGGAATCAAATGAGTCTACATGCAAGTAGAGTGGAAAAAGCAATGGCATCTTCCTGAAATTTGCTCACTTTTTGTTGAGGTGTCGTTATTCCAAAAATGCCAATGTGAAAGTCTGACGTCAGGTCTTCACTTATAAGAGACAGAACCTGGAAAATACTGTATGTCCCCAATAGTTTTTAAGGTTAGGACAAGACCATATCATGTGGCCCCTTGTAGCCGGACAGTGACCGCACCTGGGACAGGCAGCATCAACACCCGGCCTCTCTCTTGTGTAATTAAATCGGATGAAGTATTTTAGACTGAATTAAACCGTGATGGATGCAAAGAGAGGAACTGTGTATACGAGTCAGGCAGGATTTCCACTCGTCCTCAGACAGATCAGCCTGTAAATCTTTTCCCCATTTAGCAGTTCTTATGTTTAGCATCAGTTTGTAAATAGCAGAGATTCTTTTTTACCAAACACATCTAACACTTGGGTTTGAGGTGGTAGATAGGGAAATAAAGAATACAGTGTTTTTGCAAAGCTGCGTATTTGCAAATATCTAAACATGTGTGAAGCAGATACATTAAAATCCAAAATTAAGCTATTGAGTGTATAAAAAACATCACCTGAATAAAGTTGGTAAAAAAAGCTTCAGACCTTTATTATGCTAGTTTTTGATCTCACACAGTCGGCAAAAAATGGGTTAGAAGAGATGGAAAAAAGCCTATTGGAGACTAAAATCTTTCCTGAATTGAAGCCATATCTGAAAAACATATCAAAATAAACATGTGCAATAGGCTCTTCCTTTACTTTATGATCAACAATTTATAAATACATTTATTTTGGTAAAGATTTTCCATCGTGTCTCTGTGTTTTTCAGTTCTGACTGTAACATTTTGTTTTTCAATACTTTGTATTGAACTTTTTAAGGACCAAAGTGTCACTTGTGTCATTCCAGGCTTTTCATCAAGTTTCTGAGAAGTTTCTTGTAAAGTTCCAGACTCAGGTTGTGTTGTATCAGTTTGGATTCTCCAGGCTAAAGTTTACACAAAGTTTGTAAAACTTTCTCATTTCTTCACAGCAGAGTTTGTGGAAAATGCTGAACCGGTTCTGAAATAAGCCCAGATCCAGACCCAGATCCAGACCTAGATCCAGACCTAGATCCAGACCTAGATCCAGACCTAGAACCAGACTTAGAACCAGACCTAGACCGAGACTCTGCACTGGAGGAAACAGGGTGTAAGTCAGGCCTATTCAACTTAAGGCCTGGGGGCCAAATTGGTCCTCCAAAAATCTGATCCGGCCCTCAATTCCGTTTCCAAATATTACATAAACATATATATTTTTGTTTGTAGATTTATTTCTGGGTTACTTCTCAGGAAAAAGTGTCCTAATGTGTCAGTTCTTGATTTTATCATATTTTTACTAGTTCTATTTAAGTTGTTTGTCTTTTTCACATTTTAGCAAAACAAATCTTTTTAAAAAATGCTTGAGTAAAGATAAATATGACTTAAAGTGTGTATTACAGGTTTGAACGTTTTTCAAATGTTTGTTTAGTTTGGTAGATTATCACCTGTTGTAATTAAAAATGACAGTTTTATGTTAATCAAGAACAAGTTTGTGGAGAAAAATGTGAAAATATGATGAAAATAACAGGAAGTAGAGCAGTAACCCTCTAACCTGATGACATCACACTGGGGAGACAAGGATATTTTCAATTTTCTCCCAAGAAACAGATTTTTATAACTCTGTAAACACATGTTTAACAAAAAAGTGAGTTCTAGTGTACTTTTATGGTTCAAGTAAAGGTAAAATGTTACATTT
This sequence comes from Mugilogobius chulae, assembly GCA_038363315.1. Taxonomy (NCBI): domain Eukaryota; kingdom Metazoa; phylum Chordata; class Actinopteri; order Gobiiformes; family Gobiidae; genus Mugilogobius; species Mugilogobius chulae. The sequence continues at coordinate 794,012 of CM076414.1, forward strand.
GAAGAGTCTGGGCCCAATTTATTAAATGGTTGCTAGGCAACTGCCCAGCGTGATGTCATCATTGATGAACAGAAAGTATATTTTTAATGCTAAAAAATGACCAAACTGGAATTAAATTTGAAAAATGTTTAGTAAAACCTTAAATATAATGATCTTAACTACGTCTGTGTGAAATGAGTTCAACCTGTCATGGACATTTAAATTTTAAGCATTTATTCACTCATCCAGTTTAACACCGGGCTCACACTGCCTCCAGATCCAGATCCAGATCCGCCTGGCTCCGGTTGTCACTCACACTGCCTCCAGAATATGCAGCGTATGTACGGACTCTGCTGGTCTCGCGAGACCACGAGTTCACGAGGATTCACGCTCAACTTGGGAGTTTACCATAGAGTTTACGTGATCTCTGGCACATGTTTATGTAAACAAGGAACACTTGCACCGAGTTTTGGGCTTATTTCACGTCACTTCATTTTCTGTTGGATTTTTCAACGCATAATGGGTAAGTACGAGACATTTATTAACATTCTGTGTGTTCAATAGTCGTGTTTATGTCGAGCATTTTGACGTATTTGTTGTAGTAGCAGAAACGTATTAGTTTGAAAACCACCAGATTCTCTTCACTCGCGCTTATTCAGTTTCCTGTTTGTTGTGTCTTGTTTTCACAACTTCACCAAAAAGAACTATGGAGCACTCCAGCTGTCCGGAAAAAGTTCCTTGAAACGGAAAAAGATCCAGACGACCGGAGTAGAGTCGCGCGGGTCACTGGACCAGACGGATCGCTGTGTGAGAAACGGAAAGCCTCCGGACATCAGACCGGAGTACGGACTGGATGCAGTGTGAGCCCGGCGTAAGATGGTCACTTTTTACAGTGAACACCTTAAACTTGATTTGGTTCTTTTTAAGTCCTGGTTTAATTCTCGTTTAGACTTGTTTGGTCCCTGGTTTAGACCTGTTTTAATGTGATACTCCAGGTTCAGGTTTACTTATTACTAGACTGCAGCATTAGTTATTATCACTGTAGGAACAAGTCTCGTCCTCTGAGTAGTTGGCACAGAAACAGTGACGTGTTGTGCAACTACAACCGGCCCAGAAGTCATGGTCCTTGATAAAATAAGTTTGAATAGCCCTGGTCTAAGTCTTCCTCATGTGATGGACAAAAAGTCAGATCCTGTCCTGGTTTTTGGACTCTATGACCTCGGGCGAGAGTCGTGAAGTTAGCCCCGCCCCTCTGCGCCGGGGGGGACCCAGACTCCTCCCCCTCTCTGCCCCCCCTGACCTCCTGTCACCCCGAGTTTAAAGTCACCGCTCGCCCCACTTTCTCTCTGCTCCAGCCTCAATAAAGACGTCACATCAGACTCACGACGACCGTGGTTTAAAACAGGAAACGGGACGAACAAAAGTCAATATTTGGGTTCAATCCTAGAGTTCTTTTTAAATGGGCTGTGTGCACGGAATTTCATTTGGCTTGCGATTGTTCAAAAATGTACATACAACTTCTGTACATACAACCATTTCCTGTTAGCGTTAGCATTTAGACACAATTATGTCTCTTTTTAAACACAGAAGTGTCTCTGATGAAATGTTCCTCTGATATGTAAAGTCTTTAACATGTTTTCTGTACCATACTTGTCTCCTTTCCTCCTCTTTCGTACTCTCCTTGCTTCCTTATTCCAACTTTCCTACTTCTTACCTCCTCTCTCCTCATCTCTATGTCTCCATGCATCCTCTCCTAACTCCTCATTTGTCTGTATTTTCTTCTCTCTCCTATACTTACCACTTCCTTGTCTCTTTGCTTCCTCTCTTTTCTTCTCATCTCCTTGCCTCTTCTTTCCACTCTTCCATTTCCTAACTCCTCGTCTCTTCCTTCTCTTTGCCTCCTAACTCCTCATCTCCTTGTCGATTCCCCTCTTAACTTCATGTCTCCTTGCCTCCTCTTTCGTACTCTCCTTGCTTCCTTATTCCAACTTTCTTACTTCTTACCTCCTTGTTTCCTGGCCTCCTCTCTCCTCATCTCTATGTCTCCTTGCATCCTCTCCTAACTCCTCATTTGTCTTCTCTCGTCTCTCTCTTACTTTCTAACACCTTGTCTCTTTTCTCATCTCTTCTTGCCTCCTCTTTACTTCTGCACTCTCCTACTTCCTAACTTCTTGTCTTCACTTCCTTACTCTTCCTTCTTATTTATTCCAACTCTTCTACTTCCTACTTATTTCCTTATTTCCTTGCCTCCTCTCCTCTCTCCTCTGCCTTGCTCCCCTATAGTGCCCATTCTTTCCAACTCTTTTACTTTTTAACACTTCATCTCCTTGCATCCTCTCCTAACTCCTCGTTTATCTGCTTCCTCCTCACTCTCCTACTTCCTAACTCCTTGTCTCATCTCTCACCTTCGCTTCTATTTCTTACTCTCCTACTTTTAAACTCTCCTTGCCTCCTTTTTCCAACTCTCTCTTACTTCCTAACTCTCCTTGCCTCCTCTCCTCAATCCTCATGTGTCTGCCTCCTTCTTGTCTCTTTACTTCCCTTCTCGTCTCCTCTCTCCTTTTTCCAACTCTCCTACTTTCTACTCCTCCTACAACTCTCTTTGCCTCCTCTCCATTTGTCTTCTCTTCTTTCTCCTACATCCTCTTTATTTTCTTGCCTTCTCTAATCTCTCCTTGCCTCCTCATTCTCACTCACCCACTTCCTAACTTCTCCTCTCTTCTTTCTTTTTGCCTCCTAACTTCTTGTCTCCTTGTCTTTTCTTTCTTACCCTTCTTGCTTCCTTTTTCAACTCTCCTACTTCCTAACTCTTCATTTCTTTGCCTCCTCTCCTCTCTCCTAACTCCTTGTCTCTTTGCTTCCTTTCTTGTCTCCTCCTTCCTCTCCCCCCTTCTATACTTTCCTCCTTCCTAGCCCCTACTTCCTAACTCCTCCTCTCATAACTCCTCATTTATCTGCCTTCTCTTCTCTCTCTTAAACCTGATTCCTAGCACCTTGTCTCTTTACTTCCTCTCTCGTCTCCCTCTCTCCCTGCCTCCTACTTCCTAACTCTTTATTTCTTTGCCTCCTCTCTTCTCTCCTAGCTCCTTGTCTCTTGCTTCTTTTCTTGTCTCCTCTCTCCTCGCCTCCTTTTTCCAACTCTCCTACTTCCTAACTCTTCATCTCCTCTCCTCTCTTCTTTCTTTTTGCCTCCTAACTTCTTGTCTCCTTGTCTTGTCCTCTCTCTACATCTCCTTGCTTCCTTTCTAACTCCTCCTTTGCTTGTCTCCTCTTCTCTCTCTTACTTCCTAACTCCTTGTCTCCTTGCCTTCTCTTTCAAACTCTCCTACTTCCTAACTCTTCATCTCCTTGCCTCCTCTCCTAGCTCTTCATTTTCCCCCTCTTCTTTCTCCTACTTCTTTTCTTCTCTTTTTGTCTCCTCTTCCTCTCCTACTTCCTACCTCCTTCTTACTAACTCCTTGTCTCCTTGCCTCCTCTTCTCTCTCCTACTTCTTAACTCCTTGTCTCCTTGCCTCCTTTTTCCAACTCTCCTACTTTCTAACTCTTCATTTCTTCGCCTCCTCTCCTCTCTCCTAGTCTCGTTGCTTCCTTTCTTGTCTCCTCCGTCCTCTCCCCTCTTCTATACTTTCCTCCTTCCTAACTCCTACTTCCTACCTCCTCGTCTCCTCTCTTTCCACTCGGACGGAGCACTTCTCAAACAAGCCTGATTTCCATGACAAAGACGGGCCACACTTTGGGGCGGGGTTTGTGGGGGAGGTCGAGGGGTGGGGGGTGAGGGCGAGCGAGGGCCACGGGAGGGGGGAGAGAGAGAGAGGAGGGGGGGGGGTTAATGGTCTTTGTGCTCGATGGAAGAAAAGAAGTCTGGAGTAGTTTTTTTTTTTTGGGAGCAGCTGTCACTTTGGAGACTCAGACTGACACAGCGATGATGTCGTTTTTTTCACCCCCCTTCCCTCCCTCCCTCCCTCACTCGACCCCCCCCTCACCCTCGACCCCTCCCTCACCCGCTGTTCTCGTTAGCCAGCACAAAAAGTGAAAGCTAAGAGCAAAAAAGACACAGGGGGGAGGGGAAAACTACACTGCAAAAACCCTCTCACACAAAGCTTCTGAACAGATTTACTTTTGTTTGGACCGGTTTGATGTTTTTTTACAAATGTTAGTGAAGATTTTGTGATTTATTCAGTTATTTTTCAAGCTAGACAAACATAAAGCGTAGACAGGCTTTCAGACTTTTGCATAATTATTGTCTTTTTGTCCACAAGAGAATGTTGTGTCTTTGTCTGAATCAGGATAATGTTCCTAACTCTGCTTCTTCTGTTTCCTCACATCACCTCCTAACTCTTCATTTGTTCGTCTTCTCTTCTCTCTCTTACTTTCTAACTCCTTGTCTCTTTGCTTCCTCTATTTTCTCCTCTCTCCCTGCCTTCCTTTTTCAACTCTCCCACTTCTTCTCTCATTGCCGTTACTTTTTCTTTGCCTCCTCATTCTTGTAAACTTCCCTTCCCTTGATTGTTTTCGTTATTTCTCCTACTTCCCTGTAAAGAACATTTCATGACTAAGTTCATCTATAATCTGTTCTTTGCTCTTCACATGTCGTCCCTTATTGGGACAAGGGACAACGGGCTACGATTTGAGCCAAAGACTGATGCTGTTTGCAAAAAAGTACAGCAAAGACTGAAAAATGAACTCTTTCAATGTCAATAATGTGTTAAGGTAGCGGGGCAAGATTACAGGCCTACAGCCGGCCCAGCTGCATGATATTTACAGCAGAGGTGATTTGCAAGGCCCAACAGATAATGTAAAGTTTGATCTGCTTCCTTCTGGACGGCGACTGAGAATGGATCAGAACTCGGCGAGCAAGAGCATCTTTCATTTCAGAAGCTATAATAAAAATAAATACTTTGTTATAGCTTAAAGTTAGCACTCTAGATCATCAGACAAGAGCTGTGATTGTATTTATTTTTATAATGTATATATATTGTATGTGTATTGAGTGTGTCTGTTCCAAATGCTGCTGCTCTAGTGTCTATGCCTGGACCTCGGATGCCTCCTAATGTTGAGAACCTGGGTCTTTCTCACTGCTTCACTCCTGCCTCTTTTTGACTGGCTGTCCTCGTCCTGCTAGAACATTTGTTCCCCTAAAAGTGATTTCTGTCTCACTTAAAGTTAGTTTAGTTTAGTTTATTTGAGCAACACAAAAGTTCATGTATAACATGTACAGTACAGACCAAAGGTTTGGACACACTTTCTCATTCAAAGAGTTTTGTTTATTTTCATGACTATGGACATTGTAGATTCAAACTGAAGATATAAACACCATGAATGACCAGGAGGAGAGTGATGAGCCTCCACAGTCACCAGACCTGAACCCAGTCCAGATGGTTCTGGGGTGAGCTGGACCACAGAGTGAAGGAGCATCTCTGGAACTCCTTCAAGACTGTTGGAAGAACATTTCAGGTGACGACCTCCTGAAGCTCATCAAGAGAATGTGAGAGTGTGCAAAGCAGAAATCAAAACAAAAAGTGTCTTCTTTAAAGAGAACCTAGAATATGACATATTTTCAGTTGTTTCACACTTTTTGGCTGTACTATACTTCCACATGTGTTAATTCATAGTTTGGATAACTTCAGTGTGAATCTACAATGTTCATAGTAAAAAAAAAGTCTTTGAATGAGAAGGTGTGTCCAAACTTTTGGTCTGTACTGTACATGTAAAAGAAAATACAAAGAACAATGGCACTCAAAGGAGCAGGAAGAACACTCCTACCCTGTTGGACATTCGTCCTGGACACTTAATGAGTTTATATTCTTATGTATACACACTCATACCGGTCAGTGCAGAGAATCAGACATCTTACTAAATGAAAAGCAGATTTTTTCGTCTATAATTGTACAAACAGCACACAGCCAGTTTTAGGACAACAAAAATTCATCACTTAAGACTATACAAATAATTTTCAAGGTTAAATTCTTTGTTTATAGTTGTCAATATAAATAAATGAACAATAATAATAATAAATGTTACAATTATTATTATAACATTGTTTATTGTTGTTACTGTATAACATTACAAAATGTAACTTGCTTCATTTATGATCGTGCCAAAGGGAATATAACTTATTTGAATAGAGACCATGGCCATACAAATAAACATTTCCAGTTTTCAAACATTTTCCAAACAGTTTTCTTTGTTTATGATCGTACTTTTTTTTCTCCCTGTGTGTTGTTGAAAATAGAAAAGAGCAAAGACTACAGCTTGTGACTTCTCGTGTCAGAAACAGTGACTTTGTCTTTTGTTCTTTGTGTTGTGTGTGTGTTGTGTGTGTGTGTTGTGTGTGTAAGTGTTGTGTGTTTGTGTATTTTTTAGAGTAAACGCGGAACCAGGTCAAAGTGAAGATTTGGGTCAGAGCGACGCTTTGAGGCACAAACATGAGACGGAGCACTTCCCATTGTGTTTATGTTCCACTGTTTTGAATGAAATCGCTTTTACAGAGCTCACACAAACTCATGAAACAAGTTTAAGAACAAAGAACTGACTCGACTGTAAGGCAGCTGCAAAAGAGAATTTAAAATCTGATTTCCATGATTTTAAGACAAGTTTGTAGACGAGAAAGAACAGAGACTTTTGTTTTTGTGAATTTTTAGCGTATTTAGAACTGCAAAAGTTAGTTTTTGTGAATCTTTAGCGTTGTTAGCGTTGTAAAAGGTAGTTTTTGTGAATCTTTAGCGTCGTTAGCTTTGTAAATAGTTGTGTTTGTGAATCTTTAGCGTCGTTAGCTTTGTAAATAGTTGTGTTTGTGAATCTTTAGCGTCGTTAGCTTTGTAAAAGGTGTTTTATGTGAATCTTTAGCGTTGTTAGCTCTATAAAGTTAGTTTTTGTGATCTTTAGCGTTGTTAGCGTTGTAAATAGTTGTTTTTGTGAATCTTTAGTGTCGTTAGCTTTGTAAATTGTTGTTTTTGCGATCTTTAGCGTGGTTAGTTTGTAAATAGTAGTTTTTGTGATTTTGCGTTGTTAGCTTTGTAAAGTAGTTTTTGTGAATCTTTAGCGTCGTTAGCTTGTAAATAGTTGTTTTTTGTGAATCTTTAGCGTCGTTAGCATTGTAAATAGTTGTTTTTGTGAATCTTTAGAGTCGTTAGCTTTGTAATAGTAGTTTTGTGAATCTTTAGCGTTGTTAGCTTTGTAAAAGCTCGTTTTTGTGAATCTTTGGCGTTGTTAGCTTTGTAAATAGTTGTTTTTGTGAATCTTTAGTTGTTTTTGTGAATCTTTAGCGTTGTTAGCTTTGTAAATAGTTGTTTTTGTGAATCTTTGGCGTATTTAGCTTTGTTAAAGGTAGTTTTTGTGAATCTTTAGCGTTGTTAGCTTTGTAAATAGTAGTTTTTGTGAATCTTTAGCGATGTTAGCTTTGTTAAATGTAGTTTTTGTGAATCTTTAGCGTTGTTAGCTTTGTAAATAGTAGTTTTTGTGAATCTTTAGCGATGTTAGCTTTGTTAAATGTAGTTTTTGTGAATCTTTAGTGTTGTTAGCTTTGTAAATAGTTGTTTTTGTGAATCTTTAGCATTGTTAGCTTTGTAAATAGTTGTTTTTGTGAATCTTTAGTGTCGTTAGCTTTGTAAATAGTTGTTTTTGTGAATCTTTAGTGTCGTTAGCTTTATAAAAGGTAGTTTTTGTGAATCTTTAGCGTCGTTAGCTTTGTAAATAGTTGTTTTTGTAAATCTTTAGCGTCGTTAGCTTTGTAAATAGTTGTTTTTTGAATCTTTAGCGTTGTTAGCTCTAAAAAAGTAGTTTTTGTGAATCTTTAGCGTTGTAAGCTTTGTAAATAGTATTTTTTTTATATCTTTAGTGTAGTTAGCTTTGTAAATAGTTGTTTATGTGAATCTTAGCGTTGTTAGCTTTGTAAAAGTTTGTTTTTGTGAATCTTTAGCATTGTTAGCTTTGTAAATAGTTGTTTTTGTAAATCTTTAGCGTCGTTAGCTTTGTAAAAGGTAGTTTTTGTGAATCTTTAGCGCCGTTAGCTTTGTAAATAGTTGTTTTTGTGAATCTTTAGCGTCGTTAGCTTTGTAAATAGTTGTTTTGTGAATCTTTAGCGTCGTTAGCTTTGTAAATAGTTGTTTTTGTGAATCTTTGGCGTCGTTAGCTTTGTAAATAGTTGTTTTTGTGAATCTTTAGCGTTGTTGCTTTGTAAATAGTTGTTTTTGTGAATCTTTAGCGTCGTTAGCTTTGTAAATAGTTGTTTTTGTGAATCTTTAGCGTCGTTAGCTTTGTAAATAGTTGTTTTGTGAATCTTTAGCGTTGTTAGCTTTGTAAATAGTTGTTTTTGTGAATCTTTAGCGTTGTTAGCTTTGTAAAAGTTAGTTTTTGTGAATCTTTAGCGTTGTTAGCGTTGTAAATAGTTGTTTTTGTGAATCTTTAGCGTTGTTAGCTTTGTAAATAGTTGTTTTTGTGAATCTTTAGCGTTGTTAGCTTTGTAAATAGTTGTTTTTGTGAATCTTTAGCGTTGTTAGCTTTGTAAATAGTTGTTTTGTGAATCTTTAGCGTTGTTAGCTCTATAAAAGGTAGTTTTTGTGAATCTTTAGCGTTGTTAGCTTTGTAAATAGTTGTTTTTGTGAATCTTTAGCGTTGTTAGCATTGTAAATAGTTGTTTTGTGAATCTTTAGCGTTGTTAGCATTGTAAATAGTTGTTTTTGTGAATCTTTAGCGTTGTTAGCTTTGTAAAAGGTAGTTTTTGTGAATCTTTAGTGTTGTTAGCTTTGTAAATAGTTGTTTTTGTGAATCTTTAGCGTTGTTAGCTTTGTAAATAGTTGTTTTTGTGAATTTTTAGCATCGTTAGCTTTGTAAATAGTAGTTTTTGTGAATTTTTAGCATCGTTAGCTTTGTAAATAGTTGTTTTTGTGAATCTTTGACGTCGTTAGCTTTGTAAAAGTAGTTTTTGTGAATTTTTAGCATCGTTAGCTTTGTAAATAGTTGTTTTTGTGAATCTTTAGCGTTGTTAGCTTTGTAAAAGGTAGTTTTTGTGAATCTTAAGCGTCGTTAGCTTTGTAAATAGTTGTTTGTGTTCCGTAGCTCGGTGTAGAATGTGTTTAGTTCAGAGCCAGAGGATGAGTTTGTGTTGTTGAGATGATTTTCTGTTCCGCCATAAAAGGTTTGGCTTCGAAACAAAGCACAAGATTCAAGTGTTTGTGTATGTGTGTTGGTGTGTGTTTGTGTTTATGTGTTTGTGTGTTTGTGTTTATGTGTGAGTGTTTGTGTTTATGTGTTTTGTGGAGGAGGAAGACTGAGCTCACACTGTAAGCTGATGTTTTACACCAGATCTGTGACTTATACTGTCTGAGAGAGAGAGAGAGAGAGAGAGAGAGAGAGAGAGAGGGAGAAAGAGGGGGAGCAGAGAGAGAGAGAGAGAGAGAGGAAAGAGAGAGAGGGAAAAGGAAGAGAGAGAGAGAGAGAGAGAGGAGGAGGAGAAGGAGGATGAGAGAGAGGGAGAGAGAGAGAGAGAGAGAGAGGAGGAGGAGAAGGAGGATGAGAGGGAGAGAGAGAGAGAGAGAGAGAGAGGGAAGAGAGAGAAAAGAGAGAGAGAGGAAAGAGAGAGGGAAAAGGAAGAGAGAGGGAAGAAAGAGAGAGAGGGGGAGAAAGAGAAGAGAGAGAGAGGGGCAGAGAGAGATGGAGAGAGAGAGGATAGAGAGAGAGAGGAGGAGAGAAGGAGAGAAGAAAGGAAGAAAAAGAGATACAGAGGGAGAGAGAGAAAAAAGAAAGGGTGAGAGAGAGGGAGAGAAAGGGAGGGGGAGAAAGAGAAAAGGGAGAAGAGAGAGGGAGATAGAGAGAGAGAGAAGAGAGAGAGAGAGTAGAGAGAGAGGGAGTGAGAGAGAGAGAGAGAGAAAGAAGGGAGAGAGAGGAATGAGAGAGAGAGAGGGGGGAGAGAGGAGAGGAGAGAGGGAAGGGGAAAGAAAGAGAGAGAGGGGGAGCAGAGAGAGAGATGGAGAGAGAGAGAGGACAGAGAGAGAGAAAGAGAGAGAGAGGAAAAAGAGAGAGAGAGAGTTAGAGAGAGAGAGAGGAAAGAGAAAAGAGAGAGAGGGAAAGGAAGAGGGAGAGACAGGGAGAAAAGAAAGAGATGGAGGGGGAGGAGAGGGAGAGAGAGGGAGAGAAAGAGAGGAGAGAGAGGGAGCGAGAGAGAGAGAAAGAAGGGAGAGAGAGGAATGAGAGAGAGAGGAGGAGAGGGGGGAGAGAGAAGAAAGGAAAGAAAAAGAGATAAAGAGGGAGAGAGAGAGAAAGAAAGGGTGAGAAAGAGTGAGGGAGAAAAAAGGAATAGAAAGAAAAGGAGAAGAGAAAGAAAGAGGGACAGAGGGGAGAGAGAGGTAAAGTAAAGAGTGACGAGAGCAAAAAAAACCCGAAATACAGCAGATAGACCCACAACTCTAAACTAGAACTTTTCTCAACTTTTGCAACAACAACATGGCATGCTAACAACACACTTCCTGGTTTTTAGAGAACAGAAACTGGAAAATAACTGCATTTATAAAACAGATTTGTAGTTCTGAGAGTTTATAAAGCAGTTTGATTCTAAAGGTGAGTGTTTGTGCGTGACCTACAGCGTGTTAAGCGTGTTCAGCGTGTTAAGCGTGTTCAGCGTGTTAAGCGTGTTCAGCGTGTTTGTGTCACATGTGTGTTGTTTCTGCTGCTGCGTGTTTGGCTCTGAAAAGGAAAAGTTGGCCCACGCATCACTTCTGCTCCTCAAACTAAAAGATCTGCACAAAGACGAGATGTAGCTGCGCTTAATCTGCCTCAGAGCGAACAGAAGAGAAAGAAATCAGCTTAAAGAGAGGGAGAAAAAGGGGGGAGGAGGGAGAGAGAGAGAGGAGGAGGAGAGGAGAAAGAGGGGAGAGAGAGGAAGAGTAGGAAATCAGCTTAAAGAGAAAGAGAGAAGAGGAGGAGGGAGGAGAGACGGGGGAGAGCGACGAGAAGAAAGCAAGAAATCAGTTTAAAGAAGAGGAGGAGGAGAGAGAGAGAGAGAGAAGAAGAGGAGGAGAGAAGACTGTAAGAGAGCAGGAAATCAGCTTAAAGATAGAGAGAAAAGGGGGGAGGAGGGGGAGGGAGAGAGAGAGGAGGAGGAGGAGAGAAGACTGTAAGAGAGCAGGAATCAGCTTAAACAGAGAGAGAGAAAGAAGGAGGAGGGAGGAGAGGAGAGAGAGAGAAAGAGAGAGGAGAGCGACGAAAGAAAAGCAGGGATTCAGCTTAAAGAGAGAGAGGGGGAGAAAAAAGAGAAAGGAGGGAGGAGAGAGATGGAAGAGAGAGAGATGGAAGAGAGAGAGAGGGAGGGAGAGAGAAAGAGACAGAGAGAGGAGAGAGAGAGAAGGAGGAGGAGAGGAAGAGAGAAGGAGGAGGAGAGAGAGAGGGAGGAGGAGGGGGAGAGAGAGGGGAAGGGGAGAAATGATGAGAAGTATGTAAGAGAGCAAGAAATCAGCTTAAAGGAAAGGGGGAGAGAGAAAGAGAAGGGGAGAGAGTGAGGGAGAGGGGGAAAGCGTCTGGAAAGAGGGGAAAACAAGAGAGAGAGAAAGGAGAAGGGAGGAAAGGAGAGAGGGGGAGGAGAAAAGAGAGAGAGCAGGTGAGCCGCTATAAGAGAGAAAGTCATCTTAGAAAAGAGAAAGGTAGTTTTTGTGAATCTTTAGCGTTGTTAGCTCTACAAAAGGTAGTTTTTATGAATCTTTAGTGTCGTTAGCTTTGTAAAATGTAGTTTTTGTGAATCTTTAGCGTCGTTAGCTTTGTAAAATTTAGTTTTTGTGAATCTTTAGCGTTGTTAACTTTGTAAAATTTAGTTTTTGTGAATCTTTAGCGTTGTTAGCTCTATAAAAGGTAGTTTTTGTGAATCTTTAGCGTTGTTAGCTCTATAAAAGGTAGTTTTTGTGAATCTTTAGAGTTGTTAGCTTTGTAAAATGTAGTTTTTGTGAATCTTTAGCGTTGTTAGCTCTATAAAAGGTAGTTTTTATGAATCTTTAGCGTCGTTAGCTTTGTAAAAGGTAGTTTTTGTGAATCTTTAGTGTTAATAGCTCTATATAAAAGGTAGTTTTTGTAAATCTTTAGCGTTGTTAGCTCTATAAAAGGTAGTTTTCGTGCTTCTTTCTCTCTCTAAAAGCCTGTTTCTGTGAATGGGAGCCGACTGCACTAACCATAATGACTCTCTCTCTCTCACTCTGACCCCAGAATCACCAGAATCACACACAGGCCACTTCACACGCGCCGCAAACACGACCGAGACATCTGTATGCAAATGAGCCAGAGGGGGAGGGGCCTGCTGCAAAAGGATACACTGCAAAAAGTACTCACAACGCACTGCAAAAAAATACAAAACCAAGTCAGAACAAAACACAAAAAATACAAAACATCTAGAATTCAAAATATTAATGTTTTTTTTTTTTTTGTTGAATTCAAACTTGGTGTAAATATAAAGGTCGGTTCTTTAAGTAAATATATTCATGACGTCATCACAAACGGCGCTGCACCTGCTCACGCTGCTCCTCTGCACTCTCACCCCCTCCTCTCACCCGCTCCTTCACTAATTACAGGTTGTACGGCACATTTTTCAGATCAGCTGCTGAAAGTGTTTTTGTTACAGAGTTGAATCTACTTCCTCCACAGTTTTAAATATGAAGCATTTTAAATACAAAGGCTGGTTTATTTAAGTTTTAAAGTGTATAACAGGCGGTTTTAACGGTTTTATTCGAGGTTGTAATAAAAATGACAGTTTTACATGAATCGAAAACAAGTTTGTGAAGAAAGTTTAAAAATACGATGATAACAGGAAGATCTTTTAGTGAGAAATACATTTTGTGAGCAAAAATTTAACACAACTAGAGTAGTAAAGGAGGGAGGAGAAGGAGAGAATGAGGAGAGAGAGAGAAAGAGAAAGTGAGGAGAAAAAGAGAGAGGAGAGAGAAAGAGAGAGAAGAAAGAGAGAAAGACAGAGGAGAAAAAGGGGAGAGAGAGAAGAAAGAAAGAGAGAGGAGAGAGAGAAAGAGAGAGAAGAAAGAGAGAGAAGAAAGAGGAGAAAAGGGGAGAGAGAGAGAGAAAGAAGGAGAGAGAAAGAGGGAGAGAAGAGAGAAAGGGGGGATAAAGAGAGAGAGAGAAGAGAGAAAGAGGAGAGAGAGAGAAAGAGAAAGTGAGGAGAAAAAGAGAGAGAAGAGAGAGAGAAAGAGGGAAGAGAGAAGAGAGAAGAAAGAGAGAAGACAGAGGAGAAAAGGGGAGAGAGAGAGAGAGAGAGAGAAAGAGAGAAGAAAGAGAGAGAAGAAAGAGGAGAAAAGGGGAGAGAGAGAGAGAGAAAGAGGGAGAGAGAAAGAGGGAGAGAAGAGAGAAAGGGGGGAATAAAAGAAAGAGAGAGAGAGGAGAGAGAAGAGAGAAGAAAGAGAGAAAGAGGAGAGAGTAGAGAGAAGAAAGAGAGAAAGAGAGAGTAGAGAGAGGGAAAGAGAGGAGAAAAGGAGAGAGAATAGAGAGAGAGAGAAAGAAAGAGGCAGAAGAGAAAAAGAGTAGAGATAAAGAGAGAGGGAGAAAGAGAGAAGAGAGAATAAACTCACATATATGACTTTAAATGACACAAAACCTTTAGAACAACTTTGTACTAGTATAAGTTAAACTGTTACTTTTTACAGTGTGTACTTTTGGCCAATTTGCCTCATAATTTCTCAATAAAAACAAGACATAACATATTTTCTTACATTTATGTGACTTTCACACCTGAAGTAAAACAGGATATTTAATTTAATCTCGTTTGAGTCCAGATCCGTGTCAGACTGATTCACTCTCGTTCTGTCCCGTCCGTGTTTTTACAGTGTCGGTGGAAAAGGTCTGAGTGAGTCAAGAGCCCGAGGTTTTCTGAGTGTGTGTGAGTGTGTGTGTGTGATGTACGGTTTCCACGGTAACGCGCTCCTCGTCGGGCGATGTCATCTTTATCTGCGACGCTCACGTGAGACTCACCAGAGCGACTCCAGCTGCACGTCTAATGTTTGAGCTGTAAATATTTAACTTAACTTTTGACTTCATGTTTTGATCAGAAGAAAATGTCACGAAAATGTAGAGTTACAAATTTCAGTAAACATGATGTCCAGTAAATATGACAATCCACAACTGTTACCTAGCAACCACATTGTAAATCTGGGCCAAAAAACCACATAAATAACACAGGAGTGACAATGTGACACATTATTAGAACTTGTAACACTTTAATTGGAGTTAAGCACTAACGTCTTTCGTTCTCAGATAGACATAGATCACTATCCGGTGGTGAATCCTCTTTAAAAGAAAAAGTTTTCTTTTGTCATCTGTTATAGACGCAGTGACGCAGGAAAAGAGCAGCTTCTGAACCGGGCTTTCATGGGGAAAAGTTGGAAAAGTGTGAGTGACCTACGCAAACAGAAGCTCCGTGTATAGAGGTCATGCACTGACATCAGTTTATTCCAAAAATGCTTAGCAACATTTAGAATGAGGCATTTCTTCAGTGTATTTCTTTGTTGTCGTGGTAACGGCTTGTCTGTAACAACTGTTGATGATTTAGGACATTTTAACTGCAACAAACGGACTCAAAAACATGTTTTTTAAAAGGAACCCCGAGAATTTTTTAATGTTTGTTTTCGAGTTTTCCTTATTTCATCAAAGATATAAATACACACGAAAATAATCTGAAAAATCTACCGTTTTATTAAACTTTTAAGAAATATATTTTCACGGAAGACGCCATCATTGTTTACAACACAGTGCATTATGGGTAGTATGACGTCGAATCGTGTAACTACGAGGAAGTTATGAAAGCTTAAACATTCTCCTTGTTTTCTCCCGAGACCAAATCACAACCAAAACCCACACAATGTACCATTTTACAACAAACTACTGACGCTCCTGTTAACCAGACGAAACACTACTGACGCTCCTGTTAACCAGACGAAAAACTACTGACGCTACTGTTAACCAGACGAAACACTACTGACGCTCCTGTTAACCAGACGAAAAACTACTGACGCTACTGTTAACCAGACGAAACACTACTGACGCTCCTGTTAACCAGACGAAACACTACTGACGCTCCTGTTAACCAGACGAAAAACTACTGACGCTCCTGTTAACCAGACGAAACACTACTGACGCTCCTGTTAACCAGACGAAACACTACTGACGCTCCTGTTAACCAGACGAAACACTACTGACGCTCCAGTTAACCAGACGAAACACTACTGACACTGTTAACCAGACGAATAACTACTGACGCTCCTGTTAACCAGACGAATAACTACTGACGCTCCTGTTAACCAGACGAAAAACTACTGACGCTCCTGTTAACCAGAGGAAACACTACTGACGCTCCTGTTAACCAGACGAAACACTACTGACGCTCCTGTTAACCAGACGAAAAACTACTGACGCTCCTGTTAACCAGACGAAACACTACTGACGCTCCTGTTAACAGACGAAACACTACTGACGCTCCTGTTAACCAGACGAAACACTACTGACGCTCCTGTTAACCAGACGAAACACTACTGACGCTCCTGTTAACCAGACGAAACACTACTGACGCTCCTGTTAACCAGACGAAACACTACTGACGCTCCTGTTAACCAGACAAAACACTACTGACGCTCCTGTTAACCAGACGAAAAACTACTGACGCTCCTGTTAACCAGACGAAACACTACTGACGCTCCTGTTAACCAGACGAAACACTACTGACGCTCCTGTTAACCAGACGAAACACTACTGACGCTCCTGTTAACCAGACGAAAAACTACTGACGCTCCTGTTAACCAGACGAAACACTACTGACGCTCCTGTTAACCAGACGAAACACTACTGACGCTCCTGTTAACCAGACGAAAAACTACTGACGCTACTGTTAACCAGACGAAACACTACTGACGCTCCTGTTAACCAGATCAACGGTGCGTCTCACGACTGACGCTCACTGCGCCAGTGCGCCACACGATTCTGCGTCATCACCTCAAGATGGCGGCGCCCGTAATATCAGGAATTTGTTGTAAACATGACAATTTTACGTCAAACGGCGAATATTTGTTTACTTTAAGTTCTACTTTTTAGTAAGTATACCTACGCCAAGTATTTTCGATCTATTTATGTAAATATTCGGGGTTCCTTTTAAGAAGAAAAAGGTCATAAGTTCAACTGTGTGTGATTTCAACGTCTGATAAATGTGAGAAGCTAAAGTCTTGTTGTTTATCTGCTTTGCTACAACTGTTGACTTGATTTTTTCTTTTACATGTCAGTTACAAACACAGTGCTCAGTAGACTTGTTGTGGGTTGAATTTGTTATCAAACTGTAGTTTATTTTTCCTGTTTTAGCTGTTTATTGAACTCTTACAAGAGAAAATGGCCTTTCTCTCCATTAACTCTCTCTCAGTATGAACATTTAGAATGCTGCGATGTCACCTGCATAACCTCTATACACACTAACTGTGTTTCCATCCTTATAAAATGCGCATATTGTCTAAATTCGCATTAGTAAAGCGAATAAAAAAGGCGAATTAAAGATCGTTTCCATCAAAGCGCATAACTGGGTGTTGTTATGGCAACATGAGCTGTCATAACACCGCTGATCCTGAAGAGGGCGCTACGTGCACAGTCTGTTTGGTTTCACTTTTTTTCACAGCCGCAGATTCTTTAATATTAAGTTGTTAAGGGCAGACTGCTCCGTCTTCTGCAAACTTTATCTGGTTATCACTTTATTAATGCGATGGATCTGTTTAACAGCAAAAATAAAAGGCTGCTGTGTTTGTTTTAACACAAACCCTCCGCCGTGGAAAGGACGAGCTCTGAATCACCGCAGTGTTGGACAAACATAAACTTTCACAGCGTTTTTTTATCAGACAGCGGTGTGTTTCTCCGGGTTAGTTTTGATCGACTGACCTCAGCAAACGTGCTGTTTTTGTGGAGTAACGGTGCTGTGTGTCTGCAGCATTTTGGACAAAACAACTCAGTCTGTATGGATTATTTTTGCTTTTGTTCATCACCCAAGTCCCTCCTCCAGAGCTGCTGCAGCAGGTTTGTAACCCGGGGTCCCGTGGGTTTTAATTCGCTTCATGAGTTAATGTGAATAACTGCGTTTCCAGCTTTAAAATTCGCTTCAGTCGTTATGCGCATAAAACAAAATCCACCTTAAGAGAGCGTATAAACTTTTATGCGCATTAGGGATTCTAAATGCGATATTTGCCGTTTCCACCTCCCAGGACTTATTCGATACTTCTTAATGCGCATTAAAAACAAGGGGGTGGAAACGCAGTTACTGAGACTCACTTGGTGTTGTCAAACTTACAAAGAGCCAAAAGTGACTGCAGCTCACAGCGCCTCTGCTTGGGCTCATGAGCAGTGAGTCTCAGTGTGTGCGCGGAGCTTCTGTTTGCGTAGTTTGCTCACTTTTACAACTTGTTCATTTAAAAACCCGGTTCAGAAGCTGCTCTTTACCTGCTGCCATCATTGTGTTTATAACAGATGACCAAAGAGAACTTATTTGTTTCAGGACTTGCCCAAAACCCCTCGTCTGATGTCCATCGCATTTGGATTAAACAACTGTGTCGCTATATGGCAACTACACTACACCACAAAACTACACCATGACATGATATAATAGACTACGACTTGGACTTGTCAGGTCTTTACCGTCGGATTGAACTGTTTCAGAGTTTAACTGTCCCTGTGATGGTGCCTTCACTGTCCCTGTGCGTCCGTAATTATTTTCTGTTTGAAATAATCGCTCTGCGTTTGAAAATAACGTCTGAAATGATGTTTGTGTGATGTTTTGTTCCTGCTGCAGATCGATTCTCACAAACGCTCTAACGACATCATCACAATCAGACGCTTCACGAGTTTAAAGAGGGAAATATTCAAATCAAACACAACACGAGTGATACAACAGAGAGACAGACGGGGCTTTTATGTGTGGAGTCAGAGTTTTCAGATACACGCAGGTGAGTGACTGCTCGGTGGTGAGTTACTTAAATACAGTAGTTCAAACTGCAACAAAACTCAGGGCATTACGTTGAACAGTCTATTCATCAAAAATCTAGCCCGACCCGGCCCAGGCCCGCTGGTATTAAAGCCCGACCCGGCCCGAGCCCGACCAATTGAGTTGATTTGCAAGCCCAAGCCCGAAATTTTATATTTTATTTGTGAGGACTCAGAAGGAGGAGGTGACGGGCAAAGCATGCTCTGGCTCTGCGGCTCCTGTACAGCGCCTTCTCTGTTTTATCCAATTTATTTTATAACAAGTACGCCTTAGTTTTAGTATTCATACATTGTTTTAGTATAGGCTACAGTGTTCCCTCGTTTATCGCAGGGGTTACGTTCTGAAAATATCTTGCGAAAGGCGAAATCCGCGAAGTGGTCAAGTTCATTTTTTACAGTAATTTCCGTCGTCAATAGCCTAGTATGACCGTTCACCGCACACGTTACACAGGCATTCACAATTTATCTCTTGTTCAAATTGTTCAAACCAACAAAAGCCCAAACCTTCGTACACATCGCTCTAGTGATGCGCAGGTTCGGGTGGATCAGGTCCGTGGCCAAGACGTGCGCGACCGCGTGGGTTTTACAGCGGCTGGAGGATCGTGTTAGGACCATGCACGGACTGTTTTTTGGACACTGTGAGTGGACACGGCTCTGCCAAGACTTTAAACACGATGGACAGCGTTCGTTTTGTGGGTTTATTTCTTCAGGGAGGGCAGGTGCCAAAGCGTGACGCGGATTATTCTCAGTGAGGTAAGTTTCCGTGTGTGTGTGCTTAGCTGCAGCTCATACATAGATTTGTAGTAGTTTTGCGGGTTAAATGCGAGGCTGTAGTGTTTTGGACACAGATTGTTAGTGCGGCGCGCTAATGTTTCATGCTCATTCACTGTTGTGTCAGTGCGCTCTTTGCACAGTCCTGGGTTAGTTCTGGTTTAGTCCTGGTTGAGTTCTCGGTTGGTCCTGAGGCTGCGTCAGGTCAGCTTCTCATCTAAGCAGCCATAAGTTTTCTAAAAGAGCTTCTGTGCTGTTGACTGTGAATGCTGGTGCCTTGAATCAGTCCCCAAACATTGTGTTTTGCAAAAGATCGCTTATGTTTTAACACAGCGTAGACCTAGACCAGGACCGCGCGCTGTGCACTGTAAAAACGGCGATATAGCGAGGGAACACAGTACATAGTATATTTATTAAAAAAAAAAGTCAGCGAGAGAGAAGCACGAGCCCGACCCGACCCGGCCCGAAAGTATAATTTACATTTCTGGGCCCGCCTGGGCCTGGGCTCGGGCTTAAGATCTTACCTCTACACAGAACTCGGAATCACACTTCCGGTCAGCTCCTCCCCCATTCATTTCATTGACGTAACCTGCTGAGAAAACTTGTGGCAAAATCATATTTCAGGTAGGTTATTTTTTCCAAATAAGCTATGGTCATGTGACCAATAAACAAGCAAGGCATATATTATCTGGATCGCTTGAAAACGACTGTTAAAGTATTTAAATAATGGTTTGCCGGTGTAGGTACAATATTTGCTCGGGCTGCAAAATCTACTCGGGTCGCACTTTCATGACGACAACGAACTTTATTTGAGTTTATTCTCAAGAAAATCGATATTTTAATTGCTGTTTATGATCAGTGTTAGCATAATTTAGCTTTGTTATATAAAAACCGAACTTTAAAAATTATTATATTTCGCTAGCTTGGTAGCACCACGTTAGCACAAGCGAGACGTCATGCGTGCGTTCTGATTGGCTGTAGAGTCATACGTGCGCTCTGATTGGCTGTAGAGTCATGCGTGCGCTCTGATTGGCTGTAGAGTCATGCTGCGCTCTGATTGGCTGTAGAGTCATACGTGCGCTCTGATTGGCTGTAGAGTCATGCGTGCGCTCTGATTGGCTGTACATAGAGTAGTGGTTATTGTATTTTTATCATTGTAATAGCATACACTTAAACGAAATTACGACATCCATTCAATAAATCTTAGATAACTTTGATCTTTAATCACTGAAATCTGCATTTGTCGTCAATCAGCAAAGCCAAATACTTGTACACAGTGACATCTAGTGGACTCTTTATAAACTGCAGCAGCGCCAAAAACATGAAACGGCTTTTTAAAATACATTTTAGTTGTTACTAATGCCAATAAATTAAATTCTAGACAAAAATACATTTTGTTCGTATGTAATACAGATAAATTAGACACGTGTTCAAGTGTTAGGACAATTATTTATCAATAAATTGTAGGTAATGATAACACCATTTTCAACTCGAAGTTCTGCTCAACTGTCTCTGAACAGAACACTCATTTAATGCTATAATAATTAATTTTAAAATGTAGATTTTTAAAAAAACAAATTAATTAAAATAGCACACTAATTTAAAAACATATGTTAAAATAGTATTTTAATGTCAATAAATTCATTTTATTAGCCGAAAAAACTGTTTAACTATCTCAGTGACGTCATCAACCCTTGACGGAAACTGCCCGAGTAGATTTTGCAGCCCGAGCAAATATTGTACCTACACCGGTCGGATCGCTGCGATAGCTACAGCGTTAGCCAAAGTGACATTAGCCACAAATAAACATCAAATGTTGTACTGATCACACACTGGGAATATACACATGCTATACCTTGTTTTAAAGCTTAGGACCTGTAGAATTCAGTCGATGAGTTTATTTTAACAACCCATGTATCTAATTGAGATTAGCCTACAAAAAAGCGCAGCTACAGCGTTAGCTATTTTTTTTAGCTAAGAAGAAAATAGCTAACGCTGCAGCTATCCGACCGGCAAACCATTATTTAAACACTTTAACAGTTGTTTTCAAGCGATCCAGAGAATATATGCCTTGCTTGTTTATTGGTGCACATGACCATAGCTTATTTGGAAAAAATAACCTACGTGAAATATGATTTTTCCGAAAGTTTTCTCAGCAGGTTACGTCTATGAAATGAACGGGGGAGGAGCTGACCGGAAGTGTGTTTCCGAGTTCTGTGCGTAACGGTAGAAAAAGTGGGCGGGCCAAATAAGATGGATAACATTGGTTCTCATCCTTGGGGTCGCGTGAAGTTGCTTAATGAATGAGTATTTAAGTCCTGCTCCTCAGAAAAGCACCGAGTCTGTCTGACCCTCTAACTAACCCTCCCTCCACATAAAGAGTAAACTATTTATTGTTAAAACTGTTAAAGCGACACGGTGGCGCGGCGGTTAGCGCTCTGGCCTCATAGCAAGAAGGTCCTGGGTTCGACTCCCGGGCCGCCCGGGGCCTTTCTATGTGGAGTTTGCATGTTCTCCCCGTGTCTGCATAGGTTTCCTCCGGGTACTCTGGTTTCCTCCTACAACTAAAAACATGTCCATTAATGCCTCCCCTGACCCTTACCCCAGGGCTCCCCTGCAAAAGAGATTCTGAATCTCAGTGGGACTTCCCTGGTTAAATAAAGGTCAATTAAAATTATTTTAGAGATGAGACGGACCAGCACTTATGTTCTTTCTTTCCCCAGACCGACGTCAGGTTTTTAAACTCGCTTCACCTCTGACAAAAAGATTGTGCGCTGAAATGCAGTGTATTTAAACTAAACCAGTGGCAATGTTTGGGCTACAATCTGCACCTGCAGTCGTAAATGAACAAACCAACGAGTAAATAGTTTATTTAAGATGAACAGGGACTGTTGCGTCACCCTCCTCTCTGATTCTTCCCCCTTGTTCCCTCTCTCGCTCTGGACAGACCAGGTGCAGGTTAACGCTGGGCTCCAGGGCCGGCCCTGGGCATAGGCAAACTAGGCGGTTGCCTAGGGCGCCATCTGGTGGTGAGGGCACCAAATTGCAGCCCTAAAAATGAAAATAAAGTTATACCACTTATAAGCTATTAGTCAGTTTTTGTTTTGTATCAATCGTACATGTATTCATTGAGTTATGACCACAAATAGCTGATGAACTTATACTTGCAGTGGCGGGAAAGGGGAGGGGGGAGCAGAGGGCTGGGATCCCACTACATTTGGCCCCTAACAATTTAAATCTTGGTGGGATATACACTATATATTGTAGTACAAAATTAGTTATATGTAAAAGATGCATTAATTGGTCAAAAATACTCAAAATTATGGGAAATTGTATCTATTTTCTTCTTAAAGTCAAATATTACACTGCCTTCAACACTAATAGATAACAAAGGTCTATATATTATTTTCAGATAAAAAAGTCACTCTTAACAATTTTGGGAAGTCCTCAGAGACGACTGTTGTTGTGAATTTGGGCTATACTAAAATAAAAATAAAATAAATTAAAAGGTGAGTCTTGCCTAGGGCACCAAAAATGCTAGGACCGGCCCTGCTGGGCTCACACTGCATCCAGCCCGTTCTCTGGTCCGCCGTACGAAGGCTTTCCATTTCTTGAAAAGCTGCGCGGCTCCGGTCGTCCGGATCGTTTCCGTTTCAAGGAACTTTTTCCGGACTGCCGAAGCGCTCCGGAGCCCTTTTTGGTGAAGTTGTAAAAAGAAGACACAACAAACCAACACAGTCTCACTAGAGCAGGGGTTCTTAACCTTTTTGAATTGGGGCCCTAATAGTCATGTAGAAAGTGACCTGGGGCCCAAGCTCATATCAAATGTTTTGTATTTTACTGATTTTGTGGCCCTCAAGGAGGTGCTCGCGGCCCAACTTTGGGCCCTGGCCCTGTAGTTAAGAATCACTGCAATAGAGGACGTACATTTACTACGACCCAAAAACAGCGTATTGTGAGCACAAGTTTACAGCTGTTTTTAGTACTTATGTTACACCTACATTCAGCACGATATGAAAAGTAAAAATGACATGAGTTTTGGTCTTGTCCACGTGGGGACGTTTTCTTCAGGTGAAACAGGTAAGTTTAGGTCTGGGGCTTGGGGCAGGATAAGATTAGGATAACGATTTTGCTAATATTCATAAATAAGAACACGTCTTAACAACCACCATAGAAATGAACTGGGGCAGTCGTGAACTCGTGCTTATCATATGTAATAAACATGTCCTGTAATGCCGTGGTAAATGAACGCTTTCTGTGAGATCAGGCTCAACAAACAGGAAACAGAGTGAGAGTGAGTGAAGAGAATCTGGTGGTTTTCAAAATAAAATCATCCCGTTTCTGCTACTACAACAAATGCTTCAAAAAGCTCGACACACACGCGACTATTGAACACACAGGATGTACATAAACGTCCCGTAGAAATGAAGTGACGTGAATTTCTCAGTTTTATTTCGTCCTCTCTGATCGTCAGAGAGACGCTGAGTGACAGAACAACTACGTAGAAAAAGCTTTCACACGATCCAGCGTTTTGTCCTGATATTCTCTCACAAAACGCAGCAGATATTTCAGATGTGAACGTGTCTTTTCTCTCGTCTTTGGGCTGAAAAATGTCTTTAAATTGTCCTTTCACAAACATCGACTCACATTCTGTCGACTTGAACCTGTTTGTGTGAGAGACGTTTGAAAAGAGCAAAGCAGCGGAGATGAAACGGTCTTTTATTGTGATCAGCCGGTGTGATGAGGTTTAATCTGGATCTGTAACACATATTTACACGTAGAAGAAGAGAGAGAGAGAGAGAGAGAGAGAGAGAAGAGAGAGAGAGAGAGAGGGAAGAGAGAGAAGAGAGAGAAGAGAGGGGAGAGAGAGGGGAGAGAGAGAAGAGAAGAGAGAGTAATGAGGTTTAATCTGGATCTGTAACACACATTTACACGTAGAAGAAGAGAAAGAGAGAGAGAAGAGAGAGAGAGAGAGAGGGAAGAGAGAGAAGAGAGAGAGAGAAGAGAGAGAGAGAGAGAGAGAGAGTAATGAGGTTTAATCTGGATCTGTAACACACATTTACACGTAGAAGAAGAGAAAGAGAGAGAGAAGAGAGAGAAAGAGAGAGAAGAGAGAGAGGAGAGAGGGAAGAGAGAGAAGAGAGGAGAGAGAGAGAGAAGAGAGAGGAGAGAGAGGAGAGAGAGGGAAGAGAGAGAGAAGAGAGAGGAGAGAGAGAGGGAAGAGAGAGGAGAGAGAGGAGAGAGAGGAGAGAGAGAGGGAAGAGAGAGGAGAGAGAGAAGAGAGAGTAATGAGGTTTAATCTGGATCTGTAACACATATTTACACGTAGAAGAGAGAAAGAGAGAGAGAGAAGAGAGAGGAGAGAGAGAGAAGAGAGAGAGAAAGAGAGAGAAGAGAGAGGGAGAAAGAGAGAGGAGAGAGAGAAAAGGAAAGGACAGGAAAGAGAGAAAGAGAAAGAAATGAGAGAAGAGAGAGAGAAGAAAGAGAAGAGAAAGAGAGAGAGAAGAGAAGAAAGGAGAGAGAGAAGAGAGAGAGAAAGCAAAGAGAAAAAAAGGAGAGGAGAGGAAAGAGAGAAATAGAAAGAAATGAGAGAAGAGAGAGGCGAGAAAGAGAAGAGAGAGGGGAAAAAGAGAAGAGAGACAGAGAAGAGAGAGATAAGAGAGAGAGAGAAGAGAGAGAGAAGAAAGAGAAGAGAAGAGAGAGAGAAGAGAGAGAAAGCAAAGAGAAAAAAGGAGAGGAGAGGAAAGAGAGAAAGAGAAAGAAATGAGAGAAGAGAAGAGAGACAGAGAAGAGAGAGAGAGAAAGAGAAGAGAGAGAGAGAGAAAAAGAAGAGAAGGGAGAGAGAGAGAGAGAGACAGAGAAGAGAGAGAGAGAGAGAGAGAGACCACAGTGACCACAGCTTGGCCATTAGAGACGGGCAGACACAGACAGACCTGGCTGCCACAGAGGAAACAGACTGTGTCCAACTATAGTCACTCAGACAAGTGGAGACAGAGACACTCACTTCCTCATTCACTGCAGCAAATATGACAACTCAGTAGGCCATTTTCTCGCAAAATGAACCACAGGTCCCTGCTTTGAATTTCTTAACCTGAACAAACCAAAAATGCAAAACATTCTTATGGAGAGAAACAGAGTCAGCAGCTTAGCAGCAGCTAAATATGTTCCGATGTGCCACAACCTGAGGGACACCACAACAACGCACACATCTGATACAACCCACCTGAGCTGTGTGTGTAATGTTATAGTATATGTATAGTATTGTTATTTAGCAATATTGATTGCTGTTTTATGATTGTTGTTATTACTGTTATTATTGTTATTTTTGCTTTGGCAATGTTTGTTGTGTCAATTCGTGCACAATAAAGCCTTTTGAAAGTTGAAAAAATTGAAATTGAGAGAAAGAGAGAGAAGAAGAGAGGGAGAAAGAAGAGAGGAAGAGAGAAAAGTGGAAGGACAGGAAAGAGAGAAAGAGAAAGAAATGAGAAAGAGAGAGAGAAGAAAGAGAAGAGAAGGAGAAGAAGCGAGAGAGAAAGAAGAGAGAAAGCAAAGAGAAAAAGGAGAGGAGGGAAAAGAGAGGAAATAGAAAGAAAATGAGAAGAAGAGAAGAGAAAGAGAGAGAAGAGAGAGAGAGAGAGAGGAGAGAGAGAGAGAGAGAGAGAGAGAGAAGAGAGGAAGGAGAGAGAGAGAGAGAGAGAGAAGTAGTGTTTCCCGTTCGTCGGTGATGACTCGTGTTAAGTGTTTGGTCCTAATGGACTTTCAGCGTCAGACCTCTCATTTTCTCCTCAGCAACGGGAGTAGCAA
>CM076414.1:829125-867983 GCA_038363315.1 Mugilogobius chulae
TCTGGTCCATGTTTAGTCCTGACTCTGGTCCACGTTTAGGTTTAGTCCTGACTCTGGTCCACGTTTAGTCCCGACTCTGGTCCCACGTTTAGTCCGACTCTGGTCCACGTTTAGTCCACTGTTTAGTCCTGACTCTGGTCCACGTTTAGTCTCCCTACGTTAGTCCTGACTCTGGTCCACGTTTAGTCCCGACTCTGGTCCACGTGTCTAGTCCCGACTCTGGTCCACGTTTAGTCCTGACTCTGGTCCACGTTTAGTCTCCTGACTCTGGTCCACGTTTAGTCCTGACTCTGGTCCACGTTTAGTCCTGACTCTGGGTCCACGGTTGTTTAGTCCTGACTCTGGTCCACGTTTAGTCCTGACTCTGGTCCACGTTTAGTCCTGACTCTGGTCTACGTTAGTCCTGACTCTGGTCCACGTTTAGTCCTGACTCTGGTCCACGTTTAGTTCCTGACTCTGGTCCACGTTTAGTCCTGACTCTGGTCCAGTTAGTCCTGACTCTGGTCCACGTTTAGTCCTGACTTGTCCATGTTTAGCCCTGACTCTGGTCCACGTTTAGTCCTGACTCTGGTCCACGTTTAGCCCTGACTCTGGTCCACGTTTAGTCCTGACTCTGGTCCCGTTTAGTCCTGACTCTGGTCCACGTTTAGTCCTGACTTTGGTCCATGTTTTAGCCCTGACTCTGGTCCACGTTTAGTCCCGACTCTGGTCCACGTTTAGTCCTGACTCTGGTCCACATTTAGTCCGACTCTGGTCCACGTTAGTCCTGATCCACGTTTAGTCCTGACTCTGGTCCACGTTTAGTCTTGACTCTGGTCCAGGTTTAGTCCTGACTCTGGTCCGTGTTTAGTCCTGACTCTGGTCCACGTTTTAGTCCTGACTCTGGTCCACGTTTAGTCCATGACTCTGGTCCACGTTTAGTCCTGACTCTGGTCCACGTTTAGTCCTGACTCTGGTCTACGTTCAGTCCTGACTCTGGTCCACGTTTAGTCCTGACTCTAGTCACGTTTAGTCCGACTGGTCCACGTTTAGTCCTGACTCTGGGTCCACGTTTAGTCCTGACTCTGGTCCACGTTAGTCCTGACTCTAGTCCACGTTTAGCCCTGACTCTGGTCCACGTTTAGTCCTGAATCTGGTCCACGTTTAGTCCTGACTCTGGTCCACGTTTAGCCCTGACTCTGGTCTTGTTTAGTCCTGACTTTGGTCCACGTTTAGACCAGATTCAGGACTAAACACTGTAAAAAGTGATTATTTTGACTCTAATTTAATGTAAAATAATGTAAAAGTGCATCATTTCTCAGTCGAGTTGAACCAAAGCAAAGGTATTTTTAGTTTTCTGCTCCGAACTTGACATTTTAAGTAAAAAAAACATCAGAAAAACCCATCGACTCAACAAACTGATGCCAAAGTTCACACACACTTAAACACTGAATATGCAAACGAACCCGCTCTTATGCAAACGAAGCGCTGAACTTGTGACATGTTTGAAACGCGGTGGAGCTAGCGCGGTTAGCCTGCTAGCCGCTAACCCTCCAGGCTCAGAAAAAAAACAACAAGAAGCTAGTTTTAAAGAAGAATCCACAACGCAGAGCCAGAAGCCAAGTATTAATAATGCAATTTCCACTAAAACCTTCTTTATGTGCGGCGGAAAGTTCCCCGGAGACGCTTGTATTATTCATACGCAGCAGAAACAATCATTTAGCGGCGCGGTACGTTCGTCTGTAAATGTGCGGCGGGAGGACGGTCAGGGCTGCTGGATTTACATGTGTGTTTGTGTGTTTGTCTGCGGAGCGATTATCTGCAGCAGGGAGCCGTGAGCCTGAATGCAAATGTTTTTGAATGACAAGAGCGCCTGATGTGCATATATACATACGTACGAACGCCCGCACTGTAAAAATATGGACTCACCACGGCTGAATGTCAGATTAGAGGACGTCGTGTTGGACTGAAATGTACAGAGGGAAGGGAAGTGTTGGTGCTGAGGATTGATGAGGTTTATGTGGTAAAGAGAAACAAAAGCATAAGGATGGTTTGCTCGTGTTTCTCTGTGCAAACATCTTGAATTGTTGAAAATGAACCGTTAGTTTTTTTTTTAATTTAAACTCATGAAAAATGTGTTTGTCACGATTTGTTTCTTGTCTCAAAGGCTGAAGTTGTTAACCTGTCCAGTCAGATAAACCATCTGGCCCTCCATACGCCCGAATGGTTTGGGAGTCTGAACCAGAGGTGTTTCGGCCAATCACATCACAGCAGCGTGGTTTTGAGGCCCGATCACATTGTAGCAGGGCGGAGCTAACACGGCTGTTAACACTGAGGCTGTGTCCGAACCATGGATCTATTATATTATCTGGATACGGTATTGCTGCTTACAGCCGTTGTAAATCAGCCCCATTGGTTCTGCAGCGGGAAAATGCCTCTACAGGCTAGAAAGGATTTTTTTCCCTAGAGCGCAATGCAAACACAAACCACCCGTGTTCAGCAGAAACAGCATCTACAGCTTAAAGAACTGACGGACTTTGCGGTGATTCTTACCTAGATTCACATCATAAACTTTTTTCCGGTTCAAAAGGTTTTAGTTTTGTATAAAACGACTTTTTAAGCTTTAGCTTCGGCTACCGCTGCTAACACTGTAACTGCTGCTCTGATTGGTCAGAACGGTCACGTGTGAGCTCTGATTGGTCAGAACGGTCACGTGTGAGCTCTGATTGGTCAGAACGGTCACATGTGAGCTCTGATTGGTCAGAACGGTCACGTGTGAGCTTTCGGCTTCTTTCGGATTCACTCGGCTCGAGCTCGTCCTGCTCCTCGCGGGGGAGTTATGGGGGAACACAACTGCGCATGCTCCATAGCCTGTAGAGCACCTAGCAAAAGGCTAAAGCTAACGGCCATATTGGCAACGAACGCCAGTGAGCAAAAGCCACTGACGCACAGCGCCGCCATCTTTGATCACCGGGGCTGTGTCCGAACGTCCACACTCATTCCCTGTCCACTCAATTACTATATACAAGTAGTCCTGCCCTGTTCAGTGACTGGTCAGTGACTCATTCATCTGGTCTTTCAGACATGATGCGTACTATTTTCAGCTGACGCAGGTCACGTCACTCCCCCCTTGAGTTAATGTAACGGTCGGCAAAAAAGTCCGATAAAAATTAATTTTTGTAATAAATACTGGTCAAGTCCGTCTGACACGCACATATTTAAGGACGACTAATCATAACACAAGTCTGGTTTAACTTGGACAAAACATTTAACCGCAAACAGACTGGAGAATTCCTCTTTTACAGCCCAAACTAAGGCTAGCAGCTAACGTTAGCATCTTCACGGCTAACGTTAGCATCTTCACGGCTAACGTTAGCATCTTCACAGCTAACGGCTTCAGTTCTGAGTGTTTTGTTTCTTCTCCGGCTCAACAGTGAGTTTAAGCTGCTCCTTAACGTCTTTACTTCAGTCGTGTTGTTTACAGTTAAAACCTGACGTTGTGAATTGTGTCCATATTGACCGTTCTAGTGCCATCGATGCTCACTACTTTTCCAGATGCATTGTGGGACATTTTGAGTGCACTACTTTTTGACCTGCTGGACATTCGGACACCACTACAACATGGCGTGACCCCTGAATAGTGCACTATATAGTAGTTAGGGCTCACATTCAGACACAGCCTGAGTCTGATTCAAGCTAAACAAAGATGGCTGCTCTCGTGGATGTTTGTGTTTCTGCTGCTTTTGTGGTTTTAGCAGAAATATGGAGTCATGCCTTTTTGAAAGAAGAGCAGTATGTGTGACACTTGTTCTGTCTCACGCGGACATTGGATACACCATTATGAGTTATTGCTGTGATTGGCTAAGCACAAATAAGGTCGGCTGCTCACCCAATCAGCTCCAAGTTTTCAGTCCAAAAACACGTTTACAAAGATACAAAGATAATGTTACTTTTACAGTGCACATGTGTGTGTAGTGTGTGTGTAGTGTTTGTGTGTATTTATATGTGTGAAGTGTGTTATGCAAACGCACAAACTGTTTGTATTCTGTTCACTCGTCTGTCAAGAACTGCTCTGGGAACGAGAGAAGAGGAGAGAGAGAGGGAGGAGAGAGAGAAGAGAGAGAGAGTGAGAGAGAAAGAGAAAAGAGAGGGGAGAGAGAGTGAGAGAGAAAGAGAAGAGAGAGGGGAGGGAGAGGGAAGGAGAAAGAAGAGAGAGAGAGAAGAGAGAAGAGAGAGAGAGAAGAGAGAGAGAGAAGAGAGGGAGGAGAGAGAGAAGAGGAAATAGAGGGGGAGGGAAAGAGAGGGAGAAGAAGGAAGGGAGGGAAGGAGGGGAGAGAGGGAGAAAAGAGAGAGAGAGAAGAGAGGACAGAGAGAGAGAGAAGAGGAGAGAGAAGGAGGAAGAGAGAGAGAAGAGAGAGAAAGAGAAGGAGGGAGGGAGGGGAGAGAGGGAGAAAAGAGAGAGAAAAGAGGGAGAAGAGAGAGGGGTGGAGAGAGAGAAGGAGAAGAGAGAGAGAGGGAGAGGAAAGAGAAATGGTGAGAGGGAAGAGGGGGAGGAGAGAGGAGAGAGAAAGAAGAGAGAGGGAGAGAAGACAGGGGAGAGAGGTAGAGAGAGAAAGAGAGAGACAGAAGAGAGAGAGGGGGGAGAGAGGGTGAGAGGGAAGAGGGAGAGAGGGAAGAGGGGAAGAAAGAGAAAGGGGAGAGAGAGAGGGGGGAAGAGGAGAGAGAGCGAGAGAAGAGAGAGGGGAGAGAGAGAGGGGGAGAGGAGAGAATGAGAGAGAGAGGGAAGGAGAGAGAGAAGGAGAGAGATAGATAAAGAGAGAGGGAAAGAGAGGAGAGAGAAAGAGAAGGAGAGAGAGAGAAGAAAAGAGGACAGAAGATAAGAAAGCAAAGATGAAGAGAGGGCGGAGACTTAAAAGAGTAAGGAAAGAGGGAGAGAGAAGTCAGGAGAGAAAGAAGATACGGTAGAAGTGAAAAGAGGAAGGAGAGAAGAAGAGACGGAGTAAGAATGAGGAGGAAGAGAAGTGTAGGGGTGAGGAGAGAGAGAGAAAGAGAGAGGAAGGAGAGGGAGAAGAGAGAGAGGAAAAAGAAATGAAAAGAGGCCAGAATGTAATGGACTTTCCTCCAAACATTTATGTTTCTCTTTCTCTCTTTGTCTGTCTCTCTCCCTCCCTCTCCCTTTTTTTCTCTCTTCCTCTTTTCTCTCGCTCCTCTCTCTTCCCGTCTCTCTCTCTTCTCTCCCTTTCTTCTCTTTCTCTCTCTCTCGTGTGTCAGTTTCTCCCTGACAGGCCTCACATGTACAGCGTTTCCTCTCTTTCCCCTCGTCCTCCTTCACTTTGACAGATCTTAGTGGTTTTCATAGATACATTATAAAGAACTCTTCAATCACTCTCTTACTTCCTAAAACTCCATACACATACACATCACACCTTCTCTATCATCACTCCAAAAAGTCTCCCTCCTCCTCTTCTCTTCTTCTTCTCTTCATGATGTCAGTAGTATTTGACTCTGACCAGGTCTCACAATGTACAGTACTGTGGGCTTGTTCTATACTCTTTCCCTCCTCCTCATTCCTCCCTTCACTTTGAAAGATTTAGTGCTAAAATATCATCTCTACTACCTCCCCTCTCCTCATAACATCCTCATAATACATCATTATCAATCCTCTTTTATCTCTGACAATGTTGTAGAGTAGACTAATATCTTTAGCTAATCAGGTCTAGTATCTGAGGCTAAGTTGATAGATATCGCAAGAAAGCTAACCAGGACCAGAGAAGCAGTAACAAAACACATTACATAATTCTAAATTTTTCTAATCAAACACGTCAACTGATATAATAAAGAAATAATAGAGTAAAACAAGATTAATGGTGAATAATTATGCAGTCATTTTACAGGAATGAATATTATTGGATATTGTATAAGATTTGGAATGAATAAAGCTACTGACAAGAATGAATGTATCATGATAATAATGTATAGCGCTGTACTTACAGGACAAAATGAAAAGAATAGCTAAAAAGCTGTGGCTCTGCAAAGGCTTTAAAAACACATCCTAAGTGACAAGCTGAAGAACACGATTAAGGAACATCGACGTGCAACTAGGTAAATAGCACAAAACAGTTAACACACAATTAAGTACTGAATGATAAGAAAAAACAAACAATACCAATAAAACTATAGATATAAGAACGAGTATCACACCGGACAAGCCTAATATATCGCCTAAACCGCGTCGTTAAATTTCGCCGGTATAATTATCTGCTGTTGAACGCCAATCAAATAAGCTTCTAAGACTTGCTCTGACGCGCGATCAGGCTTTGGATGAATTAAAAACAAAAAAGACCTTTATCAACGCCCAAAAGCGCTTAACCATAAAAAATGCTCCCGCTTGTTTTACAGGCTTTGTTTTGGCTTCATATAAGACACAGATAACGTTGAGGAGAGAGAGAGAGAGAGGCTGATGATATTTAAACGTTTTAAGAGTCAAATCTAAACTTTGAGACATTTGAGGCGGAAATGGTGGGTTATTTATCAAAACCACTGTCATTATATACACTAGTTCTCTGCTAAAGTCTTGCAACCTTTTCGGGCTTTTCACTGTGAAGTTCCTGGACCGTTGGACACGTAAGCCGCTGGGACGATGAGCTCTACCGAGCGGCTACCAATAGTTAGCTATTGCCGCGAGACCAGAGGTCGAGTGGGCGCACCATTACCAGGGTTGGCATTTATAAAACGGAGACTTACCGATATCACACACTTTAACTCCATACCTCAACACGGCGATCCTTTAATGCTGTCCCGAATCCTCGTTCCTACAGTTGATAACAGGCAGGTTTAAACAACACAATCAAAAAAACAAAAAAAGGAGAATAAAAAGATACAAGATAAAAAAAACCAAACCAAAAAAACAAAAACACAATAACAAACACATATACACACAAACACCAAAACTAAAATACTGCAACACCAAGACCAATAAAACAAAAAGCACGCACAAAAAAACAAAAACTAAAAATAAACTAACACAAAAAAACAAAACAAAAACAAAACACAAAAAACAACAAAACAAAAAAACAAAAAAAAACAAAAAAAAAACAAAAAAAAAACTCCACAACACAAAAAACAAAAAAACGGCAAACAAATAAGACCAACCCACAAAAAAAAGTTACACGACCACAACTAAAACAATAAAAATCAACCAAACCATATAAAATAATCTCAACACAAAAAAAAAAAACAATCAGCCCACCCGGGCCCTATTATCATCCCTCCCCGCGCGCGCGTTCGTCCGGTCCCGCTCCGGTACCCCTGTGTTTGCCTGTCTCCAGCTTATTTCCCCGACCACGGCCGGCCCCGTCTGCCCACTCGCCCACCCCCCGCCCCCTTCTCTCTCCCCGTCTCCTCCACACTCCTTCCGTCCCCCGTCGTCTTACCTCTCTGTGTGTCGGGGCCCCCTGTGCGTGTCACCAGAGCCGTAGTAGTCTCTGCTTGGGGCCGCGCCGCGTCCTAGCCAGCTGCCGTTTCAGCGCGCCCGCCTCTGAGCGTCGCCGCCTGCTGAGCGCGCGCCGCGTCCGCCGCCGGTTTACGCTTCTTCTCCGCCCCGCCGCGGCGCGCCGCCGCCGCTGCACCCGCGCCTTCCCCACCCCACGCGCGCCTTCTCGCATGGACGCTCACGCCCGCGGGTTTTCATTTGCCCTTCACCTTGCCCTGGCCGTCATCCGACCCCGCCGCTGTCCCGTCTGCCCTCCGCACCTCCCCGCACTCTCGTTCCTCCCCCGCATCCGGCTCTGCCCCTTCTCCCCCCCGACCTCGACACTCGCACCGTGTGCTCCGCGTTTCACCTCATTCAGGCCTTCTGTGTTGTTTCTTCCGCCTCTCGTACCCCCCGCCTTTCCTACTGTACATTCAACCAGCCCGAGCGCAGCTCTGCGTGTTTCTGCTTTATTGGCGCCCGACCCACGCGCTCCGCCATTATGAAAATCATCCTCCCCCCGCGCCCCACTCGTCCCACTCCTTGGCCCCTTACGTCGTTGCTGCACCCCGCTCTCGCGCTTGCCATTCTTACATACCCTTTCTTCACCAAATTTGAATCATTCTTATTAATTATTGAATAAGCTAAAAAAAAAAAAGGAATCCAACTTTCAGTCATAAAAGAATATATTTTTGTTAATTAAGCCACAAACATGGCTAAATTCAACGTAATTTTATGACTTGAAAGTGCAGCCCAGAAAAACACAAACTGTGACCTTCAAAATTCATGAGAGACGTTAAAAAAAAGTTGAAGTCGCTATAAGGAAGCAGACTAACCCTAACTCTGAGGCTAGGAGAAGTTGGAGAAGATTAGAAAAAAAAGTATTTGAACAGATGCATCAAACGGAGATGCATCTGTTCAAAGAGCAGAGCAGATTGTCAGAGGGGTGAGCTCACGATACCAACTGTAAATTCAAGAAAAATGGTGGACAACTGTACACTGCGTTCAAGTGGATTTTAGGTTTAATAATCACATCTCTGCAATAAAAGCATTTATATATCCAGAAGCTTTTTGTCCAATCTGTTGTTCAATTTGTTGTGTGCATTTATCAGGAGGGCATTATTGGACACATTCTGCATTATTCATTCATCGGCCCTCCGACCACCACCAACCATCAATGCAATACTATGCTTCATTAAGACAAATGCAGACATGGCTGCACGGTGGCAGAGTGGATAGTGCTCCTGCCCACAACAAGAAGGTCGCGGGTTCGACTCCCACGTGGCACGGGCCTTTCTGTGTGGAGTTTGCATGTTCCTCCCGTGTCTGGGTGGGTTTCCTCCAGGCACTCCGGTTTTCCCACCAACCAATAACATGCATTAGTGTAATAACCTCCAGCTACAGTCCTGACCAAGCCTAGAACATCTGGAGATGGGTCCCCGAGCGCTGCACTGTGGCCTCACTGCTCCTGAGGAGATGCTCCAGAGGCTGAAGGATCCAGAGGCTGAAGGATTCAGAGGCTCAAGGATCCAGAGGCTGAAGGGTCCAGGGGCTGAAGGATCCAGAGGCTGAAGGGTCCAGGGGCTGAAGGATCCAGAGGCTCAAGGATCCAGGGTCAAATGCAGAGGACACATTTTCCCTACCGGGACAATAAAGTATACCTTACCTTTAACCTTAAGGTTACCTTTAAAAATGGCCATAGAGCTGAAGTGTCCAATCAGATTGTCTCTTTATTGACAGCTACATTAGAAGTTTGTTGACACCTGTTTGTCAAAGTCTCATTCTGTCAGAACTCAGAAGCTAAGCATGTTAGGGCCTGGTTAGTATTTGGATGGGAGACCGCTGGAGCCACAGTGAGACGACAAGTGTGTGAAGCCTGATCTGAAGCTCACGGACGACACGATGAATAACCCTCAGTGAGCAGACGTGTGTAAACCAGCTCGCCGAAGCCTGATCCTGTCAGAACTCAGAAGCTAAGCAGGGTTGGGCCTGGGCAGTACCTGGATGGGAGACTCTGGAGGAACCTCAGGAGCCACAGTGAGACAAACGTGTCCTTAGGCAAAGCACTTCACCCACACTGTCTACTCTGGTTCTGGTGTGTGTGTCAGTGAATGGTGAATGGTGGAGGTCAGAGGAGCCGATGGCGTAAAATGGCAGCCTCACTTCTGTCAGTCTGCCCCAGGACGTATTCTGGATTAAGACCAGAGCACATAGAAGCAGCCTTTAAAACAAGAAGCTGTGAGACTGTGAGTGTAGAAGAATCCTGCTAATCTGACGGCACAAACACAGAACAGACAAACCAAGAGCAGAGCCGTGTTTAAACAGAAGCACAAAGATGAAAGAGTCAATACGAACACGGGATTCTGATTCAAACAAACAGAACGAACTTACGAAGATAAACACAAGAAGAGAAGAACTGTTTCTGTTGGAGAAGGTGAAGATGGTCAGGTTAAACAGAGAGAAGAGGAGAGAGAGAGGGGAGAGGAGAGGAGAGGAGAGAAGAGGGGAGAGGAAGGGGAGGAGAGGAGAGGAGAGGAGAGGGGAGGAGAGAAGAGGAGAGAAGAGGAGAGAGGGGAGAGGGAGGGGAGAAGAAGGAGAAGAGAGAGGAGAGGGGAGAGGAGAGGAGAGGAAAGGGGAGAGAGAGGGGAGGAGAGGGGAGGGGAGAGGAGGAGAGGAGGGGGAGGGGAGAGGGGGGAGGAAGAGTAGAGAGAGAGAGAGGGAGAGGAGAGGAGAGGGAGAAGAGAGAGGAGAGGAGAGGAGAGAGGGGAGAGGAGAGGAGAGGGGGAGGAGAGGAAGGAGAGGGGAGGAGAGGAGAGGAGGGGGAGGGGAGAAGGAGGAGAAGAGAGAGGAGAGGGGGAGGGAGAGGAGGAGAGGGGGAGGAGAGGGGAGGAGAGGGAGAGGGGGAGAGGAGGGGGAGGGGAGGGGGAGGAGAGAAGAGTAAGAGAAGAGGAGAGGAGAGAAGAGGAGAGGAGAGAGAAGAGTAGAGACAGAGGAGAGGAGAGAAGAGGAGTGGAGAGGGAGAGAAGAGTAGAGAGAGAGAGAGGAGAGAGAGTAGAGGAGGAGGAGAGGAGAGAGAAGAGAAAGGAGAGGAGAAGAAGAGAAGAGGAGAGAGAAGAGGAGAGAAAGAAAAGAGAGAATAGAGAAGAGAAGGGAAGAGAGGAGAGAAGAGGAGAGGAGAGAAAAGAAAAGAGAAGACAAGAGAAGAGAAGAGAGAAGAAGAGAGGAGAGAAGAGAAAAGAAGAGAGAAGAAGAGAAATAGAAGAAAGGGAAGAGAAGAGAGGAGAAGACAAGAGAAGGGAAGAGAAGAGATGAGAAGACAAGAAAAAAGAGAAGGGAAGGGAAGAGAAGAGAGGAGAAGACAAGAGAAAGAGAAGGGAAGAGAAGAGAAGAGAGGAGAAGACAAGAGAAAAGAGAAGGGAAGGGAAGGCAAGACAAGAGAAGGGAAGAGAAGAGAAGAAAATGGAAGAGAAGACAAGAGAAAAGAAGAGAAGGGAAGAGAGGAGAAGAGAAGAGAGAGAAGAAAGGGAAGAGAAGAGAAGACAAGAGAAAGAGAAGAGAAGAAAGAGAAGAGAAGAAAGAGAAGTGAAGGTCTGATGTTTACATTTACAGCCACTTTTCTGCTTCTAATTACACCAAGAGTGGAAAAAACACTTTAGTGACATTTACAAAGGAACACGTCTGTACAGAGAGAGAGAGAGAGAGAGAGAGAGAGAGAGAGAGAGAAAAGAGGGGAGAGAGGGAGAGAGGAGGGGGAGGGAGAGGGAAAAAAAACTTGAATCTCTTTAACTCACACTGTCCAGTCATATGAACATTTACAGCCCGATTTTGCCCTTTGTCCTAGCTGGTCTTAGCCTTGGTCTTAATTATTCTCTGTTGGCCACTAGTGGCTCTCTCCAAGTTCTATACACTGTCAGTATAGAAGGTGCAGCTTCAGACAGATGTGAGGGTGCAATTTTGTTCATTGAACCAGACACATGCTCACGCCTGTGACAGTGAGCAGCTGCTTTAGGATCACAGGCAAAAGTTACTGTAGCAGCAGCTTCAGTTTAGAAAAAAACTATAATAATAGAAGTCAACAGGATTTATGTAAAACAAAAGACACATTTTTAGACAAAGTTGTTAAAGACTTTCACCAAATAGATTTCTATTATTACACTTTTTTCCAAACTGAAGCTGCTGCTACAGTAACTTTTGCCTGTGATCACTGCTCACTTGTCACAGGCGTGAGCATGTGTCTGGTTCACTGAAGGAAACTGTACCCTCACATCTGGCTGGATCCACACCTTCTACACTGACAAGAGTATAGAGCCTGGAGAGAGCCTCTAGTGGCCAACAGAGGAATAATTAAGACCATCCGCTAAGACCGGCTAAGACAAAGGGCAAAATCGGGCTGAAAGACTTGAGTCAGTTTCACTTTTTGGTCTTTAAATTGAAACGTCTCTATTTTGACTTCAGAGCAGCAGACAGACTCTCTCTCTCTTCTCTCTCTCTCTCTTCTCTCTCGTTCTCCTCTCTCCCCTCTTTCTCTCCCTCTCTCTCTCTTAAAGCAGCAGACAGACTCTCTCTCTCATTCTCTCTCTCTCTTCTCTCTCTTCTCTCTCTTCCTCTCTCTCTCTTCTCTCTCTCTCTCTCTCTCGCTCTCTCTTAAAGCAGCAGACAGACAGTGTTTCATCTCCAGCTGTTCTTCTTTTGTTCTGTGATTATCCCGGCTCGGATTACAGCTCCTGTCCGAACTTCCTGTGTGTAGAGTGGTGGTGTAATGTGTAGTGTGTGTGTGGTGTAGAGTGTGTAGTGTGTGTGTAGAGTGTGTAGAGTGTGTAGTGTGTGTGTGTTCTCGGATCAATAAGTGAATTAGTTTTGTGGCCGGAGCAGCTGCTGCAGAGGAAATGGCCCGAGTCAGAGTCACACAAAAGACACGTTTAGTCACGAAAAAACTACTTCTGTCTGAGAGAGAGAGAGAGGAGAGAGGGATAAGAGGGGGGGGGGGAGAGAGAGAAGGGGGAGGGGAAGAGAGAGAGGAAGACGGGGGGAGAGAGAGAGAGGGAGAAGAAGAGAGAGAGGGGGGAGGAAGAGAGAGAGGGGGCAGGGGAGAGGAGAAGAGAGAGGGAGGGGGGAGAGAGAGAGGGAAGAAAGAAAAGAAGAGGGAAGAGAGGAAAGAGGGAGAAGAGAGAGAAAGAAGAGAGAGGTAAGAGGGAAGAGAGAGAGAAAGAGAAGAGAGGGAGGAGAGGGAGAGGGGGGAGAGAGGAGAGGGAGAGGGAGGAGAAGAGAGAGAGGGAGAGAGAGAGAGGAGAGAAGAGAGGAGGAAGAGAGAGAGGAGAGAGAGAGAGAGAGAGAGAGAGAGGGAGAGAGAGAGGGGAGGAGAGAGAAGAGAGAGAGGAGAAGAGAGAGAGGGAGAGAGAGAGAGGAGAGAAAGAGAGAGAAAAGGAGAGTTAAGAGACAGAAAAGAGAGGTAGAGAGGCTTAGTGCACCGAACAAAACGCCAGATGCCTCTCTCTCTCTCTCTGTTCTCTCTCTCTCTCTCTGAGGTCAAAGGTCATGACCTCAGACCTGGTTCATGTTTGTGACTCTTCAGCTCGTTAAAAGGAAAAAAGAGAAAGAGTCAAATCATGTTTAATTATCACGTCTCGTCTGAAAGGATTAGACTTCCTCGTTTTACACCTCCCTCTGTCTCCACTCTCTTTCTATTCTCTTTTTTCCCTTCTTGATCCTACATGTTCTCTTTTTTCCTCTTTTCACTCTCTCTCTCTCTTTCCTCCTCCCCCTCTTCTCTCTCTCTCTGACTCTCTCTTTTCTTTTCTTCTCCTCCACTCTTTCTCCTCCTCGCTCCCTCTTTTTCTCTTCTTTTTCTTCACTCTCCCATGCGGTCTCTCTTCTCTCTCTCTCTTTTCTCCCTCTCTCTCTCTCTTTTCCCTTCCCATGTGTGTCTCTTCTCTCTCTTTTCTCTCCCTCCCTCTCTTCTCTCTCTTCTCAACTCTCTCCGTGCCGGTCTCTCCTTCCTCCCCCTCACTCCTTCTCTCTTTTCTCACTCTCTCCGTGCGTCTCTCCGTGTCCTCGCCTCTCTCTCTTTTCTCCTCCCTTCTCCTCTCTCTATTTTCTTCACTCTCTCCGTGCGCTCTGTCTTTTCTCTGCGCCTCCCTCCTCTCTCTTTAAATCGACTCTCGTCCGTTGCGTCTCCTCCCTCCCTCTCCCCTCCCTCTCTCTGTCTCTTGCTTCTCTCCTCCTTCTTTCTCTCTCTTCTCTCTCTCTCTCTCTTTTTCTCTCTCTTCTCTCTCTCTCTTCTCACTCTCTCCGTGCGGTCTCTCTCTTCTCTCTCTTCCTCTCTCTCTCTCTCTCTTTTTCTCACTCTCTCCGTGCGTCTCTCCCTCCCTTCCCCCTCCCTCTCTCCCTCTTTCTCTCTCTTCTCTCTCTCTCTCTCTTTTCCCTCCTCTCTCTCTCTTTTTCCCTCTCTCTCTCCCTCCCTCTCTCTCTCTCTCTCTTTTTCTCACTCTCTCCGTGCGGTCTCTCCCTCCTCTCTCTCTCTCTTCTCACTCTCTCCGTGCGGTCTCTCCCTCCCTCTCCCTCTCTCTCTCTTTTCTCACTCTCTCCGTGCGGTCTCTCCCTTCCTCCCCCCCCCTCTCTCTCTCTTTTTCTCACTCTCTCCATGCGTCTCTCTCTTCTCTCTCTTTCTCTCTCTTTTCTCACTCTCTCCGTGCGTCTCTCTCTTCTCTCTCTCCCTCCCTCTCTCTCTCTCTCTCTTCTCACTCTCTCCGTGCGGTCTCACAGCTTGTCTTTCGTCGCATCTGTTGTTTTGCTTTTTTCTCACAAACTCATGGTGTCGAGTCAGGCCTGGGACCGCCACAGAAATCACACAAACATCGGCCAATCCCGCGCGAGGAAGGCCCTGTCGCCGGGGTAGAACTCTGAACTCACACTCACACACGATTAACGCATCAACAGAATCACATTTCTGTCTAAAAAACAGCTCGTGTTAGAGTTTAGATCTGATCACCGCCTCCTAAATTTGTCTTAAAACATTTTGGAATCACACATATTGGACTTTTAAATTCAAACGCTTTTGGAAAATAAACAAATATAAATGCTTCAGGATTTGTTGTGGGACAGTTTGTCACAGTTAGTAATATTCTGGAATATCTCTGTGCACATAAAGGGTTTAAATATTTCTGTTTTTTAAGATGCAATGATAATAGAACACTGTAAAAAATCTAAAAAGTTAAACTTAAATCTTTATGTTGATATAACCTGACAATGTGAGTCAGAGAGAGAAAAGAGAGAGAGAGAAAGAGAAAGAAAGAAGAGACAATAAGAGAGAGAGAGAGAAGAGAGGAGAAAGAGAGAAGAAAGAGAGAAATAGAGAGAGAGAGAGAGAAGAGAGAGAGAGAAAGAGAGAGACAAAATAGAGAGAAAGAGAAGAGAGGGAGAAAGAGACAAGAAAGAAAGAGAGAGACGAGAGAGAGAGAGAGAAAGAAAGAAAGAAAGAGAGGGAAAGAGAGAAAGAGAGGAGGGGAAAAAGAAAGAGAGAAACAGACAGGAGAGAAAGAGAGAGAGAGAAAGAGAGAGAAAGAAGAGAGAGATGATAGAGAGAGAAAGAGAAGAGAGACGAGAGAGAGAGAGAAAGAAAGAGACGATAGAGAGAGAGAAAGAGAAGAGAGAGAGAAAGAGACAAGAAAGAAAGAGAGAGAGAAAGAAAGAAAGAGAGATGATAGAGAGAGAGAAAGAAAGAGAGAAAGAGAAGAGAGAGAGAAAGAGACAAAAAGAAAGAGAGAGATGAGAGAGAGAGAAAGAAAGAAAGAGAAAGAGAGGGAAAGAGAGAGAAAGAAAGAGAGGAGGGGAAAAAAGAAAGAGAAACAGACAGGAGAGAAAGAGAGAGAAAGAGGAGAGAAAGAAAGAAAGAGAGATGATAGAGAGGAGAAAGAGACAAGAAAGAAAGAGACGACAGAGAGAAAGAGAGAAAGAAAGAGATGATAGAGAGAGAAAGAAAAAGAGAGAGAAGAAAGAAAGAAGTGAAAAGAGAGAGAGAGATAAAAAAGAGAGAGAGAGAAAGAGGGAGAGAAGTGAAAGAGAGAGAGGAGAGAGAAGAAAGAAAGAGAGAGAAAAAGAGAAAGAGAGAGAAGAAAGAAAGAAGTGAAAGAGAGCGAGAGAAAGAGAGAGAGAGAAAGAAAGAGAGAGAAGAAAGAAAGAGAAGTGAAAGAGAGTGAAAGAGAGAGAAAAGAGAGATAAAAAAGAGAGAGGGAGAGAGAGAGAGAGAGAAAGAGAAGTGAAAGAGAGAGAGAGAAAAAGAGAGATAGAGAAAGATAGAGAGAAAGAAGGAAGAGAAAGAGGAGAGAGAGACAAACAGACAGGAGGGGAAGAGAGAGAGAAAGAGAGAGAGAGAATATCAGACAGACTCACACACATGAGTTTAATCGACATAAAACTTACATTTTTAAGTTAATCTGCCTTATAGTTTTTACAGTGCATATGCAATCTACAACAACAATAAAACTCAAACAGCCGACTCTACTTTACCTGTGCATGTGTTTTAGTAGATTAGTATTCTGGTTAAATGTGTGTGAAGAGAGAGAGGAAGAGAGAGAGAGAGAGAAGTGAGAAAGAGAGAGAGAGAGAGAGAGAGAGAGAGAGAGAGAGAGAGAGAGAGAAGAGAGAGAGAGAGAGAGAGAGAGAGAGAGAGAGAGAGAGAGAATAAGTATTCTGGTTAAATGTGAGTACTGTACAGAGGTTGTTCAAGCTCCAGACTCGGCCTTTGCTTCACTTAAATGTCACTGAAGATGATGTAACTGAACTGAACCGTTTGTTTGAGTCACAACAGCTCCTGATTCTGACGGAAAACTCACGAAAGAAGAAAGCAGAATCAGGCCAAACCGATCATGTTATTC
Source organism: Mugilogobius chulae (assembly GCA_038363315.1). Taxonomy (NCBI): domain Eukaryota; kingdom Metazoa; phylum Chordata; class Actinopteri; order Gobiiformes; family Gobiidae; genus Mugilogobius; species Mugilogobius chulae. The sequence continues at coordinate 845,449 of CM076414.1, forward strand.
TTTATTTTATTGAGAGCACTAAACACGGGTCCCACCATTTTGTCCTGGTGTCTGAATGTCCTGCTGGTCAAAAACTAATACACTTAAATTTCACACAGTGCATCCATTTACTTCCACTTTACAAAACTTCCATTTCCATACACTTCCTCCAGCTTTTAGTCCAGAGACAGAGACCTTTCAGTGTGTTCTGGGACTTCCTCTTCCTGACGGGACATGAACATTTCACCAGGCTTTGTCCAGGAGGAAAAAAGCTAGAAAATTCATTCAGAACAACTTCACAAACTTCCTCTGGTCTCTGACTGCGCCAAGAAACTCTGCCCATAGAAACAATGAACAGAACCGGTGACAAAGAGCAGCCCTGAGGAAGTCCACATGCGCTGGGAACAACTCTGACTTACACAGCTCATGCTCCGGTCGTTCAGGGATCACACAGCTCTAAGCAAAGAATAGTTTGGGTCGAGTGTGATGCGGCTGGGACGAAGATCAGCTCCTCCAGATCCGACGCCATGGTTCTCATCCGGAAAAAGATGCTTTTACCTCTGCAGGTGGCAAAGAGCCCTGCTCCAAGTGGAGGAGTTCAAGTATCTCAGAGTTTTGTTCACAGTGAGGGTGGAGCAAGAGGAAAGCTATCATCACAATTACTCATGATCATAACTGTAAATAAATTGTTCAAACTCGTACAAACTAGGGATGGCTGACGTACCCTGCAGCTGCAGCCACCTGCAAAACAACAGTCTTGTGTTTTAATGTGTGCAGGCTCTGGTTTGGGTCGGATCAGTCCACACTCACACTGAGCTGTGGAACGTTTAGTCAGTGCGTTTTAAACAGTGAAGGAAACACAAATCCTGACGCCTTGGTTACACAAACAGGGCCTGTGGAACCAGGCATCACTCACTGTGCCCCGCCTTTCCCTCTTGTCTCATTCTCTCACAAACCGACCTGTAAAAAGACCAAAGAACAGTGTGGATCCACAGACTTGGATCCAGGTGGATGATATGCTTGGAGACGGCTGGCCAAAGCGCGTTGGAGCGAACGGTCCGAGCACTTTGAGTCGGGGTATACAACGCGCTTCAGTGTCTGTGTGCTTGACTACACAAAGTGTTTTGGGATGGATAGTCCGTGTGCTTTTGGAGCTGAGCCGGGGTCAGGCTCAGTAGTGGGGATACAGCGTGTCTGTGCACTATGCTATGCAGGGGTAGCTGACAGCGCTCCTGGACTGACACAGTGTGCAGAGGCAGCAGGACAAAGCACCCTGAAGCAGAAGAACAGCGCAGGAGAAATGTAGAACGGGCCGGGGAAATATCGGACACGTTACTAACATTTAATGAGTTGTAGAGACACAAGTTTAAAAAGGCTCAAGCCAACCTCTAATTTAATTATTCTTCGACTAGTCGACTACCTCTCAAAGGAGTCGCGGGTGACCTTTCTAGTCGATTGATCGACTTGTCGACTAGTCTGTGCAAACTCTACTGCGCATCACCACTGTGCATTGTTGCTAGATTGATCACAAGGTATTAATAAGGCACTCTTAAGAACAGGGCGATCTGTGATCCTAGTCTGGAGAAAACCGAAGAAAATGGAAGGATAGATGGATTAGTAAATATTTTAAATGTGCTTTACTAATACTCATAAGGACACAGAGTTTTCAGTGTTAAAACTATAATAACACACTTTTAACTGTTCCCAAACCAACCCTATTAAAGCCGATCTCCATGTTTCCTTCCCTCGTGAATAAAGCTCCATATTTACAACCCTGAGCTCCATTATTATTAATCTGAGGAGTGTTTGTGAAGCAGAATCTGACAGGAGCAGGAATCCACCTGAGACTCAAGAGAAACACAGACTTTCTCTGCGTGTGCGTGTAATCTCGGCTCAAAAACACACGTCTGAACGAGAGAGAGCGCGGCGCGTTTAACCGTTTACGCGCCAATAGTCCGCCGGGATCCGTCGAACTCGCGCCAGATAAGCTTTGTCACCGCCGTCTGCTTAGGAAACGTTCAAATGCAAATGAAAAGAGAAGATACGGAGCGTTTTCTATTAAACAGTGGGATAAATAATGCAGCGTTTTCAGATGGAGATCAAGAGTGAAGAGTGACTCCGGCGCGGCGTCATCTCACATCGAGGAGAATAAATGTGATGAACAAGAAGGGAATGTGCTTTTTGTGATGTTTTAAAGACTCTGAAACATTTTTACAATGTTAAAATGTAAGAGAAATATTACATTTTAAGCTTTTTGGACTAAAAATGAATAAGAGTCACAAACAAATGACACAACATACGCTCCACGTCACAGCAATCACTTCTTACTTCTCCCAAACAAACTGCGTGAGCTTCGGACTGCGTTCTGCTGTTATTTTTCCTAAGTAGACTAAAGCTGCATTCACAAAAGACTTTTGATTGGGATCAGGATTCGTTTGTCTGGATAGTTTGTAGGGATGCACTGATCCGATATCTGGATCGGATATCGGCGCCGATCCAGGACATTTTGCTGGATCGAGTATCGGCTCCATGATATCGGTTCAGCCGATATCATAGTTTGGGACATAATGAGACTATATATCAGGCTGGTGTTGATCCATAACGTTTCATATAATTGGGCAATTTATTCAGATTAACTTGTTAAGTTGTGACTTGCACTATAAACATCAGTTAAATAACACAATATGACCAAATGTATTCAGTTTTTATAAGAAAAAGAAGCAATTTCAGTCATTTCACTGGTATCGGTTGATATCGAGTATCGGCCGATAGTTAAAGCCAAATATCGGGATCGATATCGGAACTGAAAAAGCTGGATCGGTGCATCCGTAATAGTTTGGTTTGATTGGGTAATTGTGAACGCACAAACGAATTCTGATCTGGTCCAAAATGTCCAAATCTGGTCCGGTTGGAGAGGTCGGTCTCGGCTCGGTTGAATCGAGCTCTGGAGCGGTTCGTTTGTTTTGTGAAGCAAACGGATCGAGAGCGAAACAAAACCAGGAAGTGAACACAGACGTGATCCAGGCTGAGACACACGTGAGGCTCAGAATCACAACAAACTCATGTGTGAGATCGATAATGAGACAAATAATACAAAAACCCATGAAAGTAACAGGAGAAGACGGGGGATGATTCAGGTAGAATTAATTATGATCACACAACCGTATGTCACCTTTTTCTCGCGTTATTTACAAAAATAACAAAGTTATAACTCTTAGATGAAAGAAACACTACAGCCACATTACTGCAGGAAATGGTTTATATTCATCTAATATTTAGTTCTACAGCTGAATGAGCAGAGACAGACCTTTCAGAGCCAGATTTACTCAAATAGATGAACTTTTTGTTACGTTTTACTCTCGGCATTTGGAACAAAATGCCCAGCCCTCCTCTCTGGTCTTCTAAAGTGAAAGTGAAAGTGTCTTTGCTCCGACTCTTGGTCTGTCACTCACTCTGGTCCTGTTCATGTGAGAGAAGTTGTGATAGATCCATAAAAACACAAATATAAAGTCCAGCAGCGTGTTTGTTTCTGATGTAAGTTAGCTGTAGCCGCTGTTAGCCGAGAAGCCGGTGTCTTCTTTGCTGCTGACGTAACGTGTTTCTGTCCCACAGCGCCTCTACAGGAGAGGAGCAGATGTGTCTCTACAGCGCTGGTTCGATTGATAAAAGTGTAGTGTGAACGCGAACCGGACCAGTTTAGAGAAAGATACAATGTTGTAATTTTGGTTCCCAATTAAGCCGAGTCCGGTTCAGTTTGTATTGTGAATGCAGCCTAACAAACTGAAAGTCTCTAAACAAAGCAGTGTGTCAGTTTATCTTCTTAAACAGAAGAAATGAAGAAACAACGGGTCCAGAGTTGCATATATTATTCCAATAAAAACACAATCTGCAGTGTGAGACTTTCTGTCTAAAGTCTGTGTGTTGAGCTTCATAAATCAATGTGATTTATTCTGAAGTTTACACAGAAGAATGTCGCCAAACGCACAATGTAATCCAAACTTTGCCGTAACATCCTCCTGCTTATGACTCCAACTGAAAATCAAAATCCCAAGTTTGAACCGCTGTGGCGCGTGTCTACTGCAGCCAAACAAGTCAGAGTAAAAAGCATAATGTAATCCAGCCTTCTCGTTTTCTCCTCTGTATCCAGGTGAAAAGAAAGGTAAACGTTTTGGCGAGAAAGTGGGAGTCCACGTGAGGAACAGCTGATTCATTTGCAGGAGATTCGTTTAGAGTCGAAACCAAACAGACTAAAGAGCAGTGTTGCTCAAACTTTTTCTAACCGAGAACCACTTTATCAAAAAGTCTATTCATGTATTTAAAAAAATACTCTTGCGCATGGGCTCTTTACAGTTGTTTTTTTTCTCTGATAAGACAGTTGTAATAAGATAAATCAAAATAGAATATCTTAAAATAAGTAAAACTTGGTCTTATTAAGTGAAAAAAAAAATCTTTAAATTATTTTTTAAGACTAATATGCTTAATTCCAGTCAATTTATCTAAGTTAGATTTTCTTCTTTTGCAGTGCAGTGCTCAGAACATGTATTTATTTATTTATTTATTTATTTATTGTTATCAACATTTGAACAGTAAACAGTCATATAGTGTTCATTTTTGTTTCTTCAAACATTGTGGCTACTATTGTGTAATTGTTTGTTTTACACAACTACAGAATGTGTGTGTAAGTCTGTGGCTGCAGGAGCAAAACTGATCAATTCTCGATTCGATCGCTGCAAACTTCCAACAATTTTCATAGTTTTCAAACGATTTTTCATCTCTAATTACTACCTATTATTACCTTCTTGCTGTGAGGCCAGAGCGCTAACCACTGCGCCACCGTGTCGCCCAAACTGTGTCCATTAAAACAGTGAACAGAAGCGGTGACAAAACACAGCCCTGGAGGATTCTACAAGCAGCTCTGGTTCTCCGTCTCTGGGCCTTTCTTCTGGACAGTGTGAAGTGTTTCTTTTGTAAACCCCTCGTCAGGCTGAGGTCACGACCCCAAACGCCTCCTGCCCTCTGACCCCTGACCTCTCCAACAGCCAGTATTGATCCGGCTCGTGCCCAAACACAAATTAACGCAGAATAAAAGAAGAGAGAATGTGACGCTTCTGGAAAACACAAAAGTCCACGTCGGGACATTTACACCGTCTTATATTTTCACGATCGATCAGAAGCAAAGTCAATAACGATCGATCGATGAGGAATCACAGGACAAAAGCTGGAACTAGGGTTTGTTTTTGGGACTAAAGAGTGACATCACATCATCACTACATCAGCAGCTGGATTTATAATGCTGCGTACAGATCAGAGCATCCAAAGCGTCCAGTTTACAAGTCAACGTAGACTTGCGTCTTGGGCAGTGGCGGCTGGTGGTTTATATTTTGGGGGGTGCGCAAAAAAAAAAAAAGGAGGGAGTTTTATACACAAGCTCCATGGCTCATCAGCACCAAGTGTAGATAACAGGAGCACATGAAAACACACACACACACTCCCACACAGCAACAAGCACCCACCCAACACGCACATCATCATCACTGAAGTATTTTGAATTAACCATGAGCTCTTTTTTCTTTTGCACATAACTTCGTTAGCAGTAGGGCTTTAGCTGCTCAGATGTCTCTAACAGTGAAGCTAAAAACCAACTGTCTTACCTTTTCTCCTCTTGCTCCTGTTTGTTTCTCCAAAAGTGAAATGAAACTGATCCAGATCCACGTCCAACAACAGCTCCACAAGTTTAGACAAAAGAAACAATATGCTAATATAATGTTTATCCTTCGGTGCTTCGCTGTGCTAGCATAAGAAAGCATGCCGGTCATGCTGAATCCTGATTGGTCGGTGCATACTGAATCGTGATTGGTCAGTCACAAAATTTGTGAAAAAGTTTGTTTTTTAAACTAAATAAGTACTTGTAGCATTAGAGCAACGATGATAAGTCATTCTTTAGTCTTACTGTGACTGTTAAAGTCAAATGGAGTCAGTGAGACACATCAGAGTAAATGATTAGTGGTTTTCATTGGTCACGTGTTGAACCATGACAGAGAAGTCTGTGGCAGGAATAGCCTTCCCTAGGGACATTTGAACCACCAAGAGGCGCAGTACCTAGCGCACCTCAAACGAGATTTGAGCAGTGTTATAAACTAATGGGGAGAAGCACGAGAATTTAAAATTTCTCGCGACACTTCAAGCCTCCTCATTGCACTCTTAAGCGTTCGCTGATGCCTCGTGCCCCAATGGGAAAACCCCATAGACTTCAGCCAGTCTTTTAAACTAACATAGGAATCTATTCTAAGCTTATTTTAATTTTTTTTCAGGGTCAAATCAGGGAGTGCGGCGCACTTGCGCCCCCTATTGACCAGCCGCCACTGGTCTTGGGGTGTCTATTGTATTTGCGTCGCGAACTGGGGCGTCTAGCATGTTGAAATTCGCTTGTTTGGGCGTCTGCTGATGCCCCGTTTTGCGACGTGGACGCTTAACTCTTTCACTGCCAGCCCTATTGTGACTTTGACCCCCCTTCCCTGCCAAGACTTTTTGCTAATTTTAAGCAATATTCACAGCTCCACAAAAAACCTTGTGCAACTGAAATCATGACATGTTTTACACCAAATGAGACCTACAAGTGTCTACTTTCATTTAAAAAAATAATTGTTATTCTACATTAATCCGTTCTCTTTTTATAGGCATTTGAAATTCCTTGTTTTCATTAGATTTGAGCGTTTGACGAGAAACTTCTGAGATAACAGCCTTTTTCTAAATCAAACTTCATGTCAGTGTTATTTTTGTCTGTTCTACTTTTTGGTGAAAGAAAATGAACTACTACAATTAAATAATGTATTTAGGATAAAAATACAAGCTTCACGTGATTAAAGCAATGAGGACGAGTGTCTTTTCATCTTTAAACCAACAAAAGCTGTGTTACAGACGAGGAGGCAGCTTTACGTTCTGATGCAGATTCTATAGAATCGGCCTTTTTCATGGAGGAAAGATTATATTTAACCCTTCAAACATGAACAAATACAGTAGTTTTACTCACTCTGACGCTTATGGATCGCTCACAGAAGTGAAAGTTTAGTTTTTGTCCTCAAGACTCGCTACATATGTCGTTCTCCTCAGAATCCTAGTCCAGTCCTAGTCCAGTCCCAGTCCCAGTCCTAGTCCAGTCCTAGTCCTGTAGGATCGTCTTTTCTTCAGTTTAAAGATCAAATATCTGCTCTAAACTTACTCAACCATGTTTTTAGTCCAAGATGTGTTCCTGTAATCCGTTTGAAAAGAAAGACGATCCTTTAGAGGCAGATGGTCACGTAAACACAGCCGACCGCGCTTCATGTTATAAATAGAACAACACTTGAGTTTCCGGTCCTGTGACTTCCGCTGCGCTCTTGTGCTAATGCGATACTGCCTTCTGGTGGTGAATATATGAAACTGCATCATGCTATTTTAATGCTGATGAATCCAACACGTGCATCAGAGAGCGCTCTATCGCCGCACGTAAAAAAAGCTTATGACGGAAATTTCCGTCATTGGCAGGGAAAGAGTTAAAGAGTTGAGCTCTGCTAAACTTTCAAGCGTCGAACGCCTGTGTCAATCAATCAATCATTTTATTTCGGGTTGACTGTCACACAATACATTTATAACAGCAGCAAAAAAACAAAAAACAGAAAGAAAACAGACAGATGTAGGCTCGAAAGGGAGTGGGACATTGACTTTACATTGACTTTTATATGGTTGCACATCCTTAGTTACACTTATGATTTGAAGTGCTGTTTTTCTAGAAAATATTTACTTGAGGAAATATTGTAGTTATTTCAATTTTATCAATAACATAAATGCTACACAAAGATAACAGGACAATAACGCGTGTAATCAACTTCTTTCCATCAAACTGTACCGTAAAAAAACAGTTTCTTTGTAATTTACATTAAACTGATGTATTGTTGTACATTTTTTTTGTTGCATCCCTAAACTCCACATACAGACACACACAGACTTTTTCTTGTAGCACGTACAGGCTGTATTTTAAAATTACCATATCCTCTCGAATTGTAGCAGCTGAAGACCCTGAGTATTTGCTGATAGTGCATTCTTACTTGCCTGGAGAATCCAGCCTCACCGCTGCACCAGCGGATGAGTCTGGTCGCCCTCGAGTCAACTGGATTTCTAGGGCGGAACAAAGCTCACCTAACAGACAGCGGAGGGAACCAATCAGAGAAGAGCATAAAGGCTTCTAGTGCCGTAAGCTGTTGGGATTTCTCTCGCGCTGTCATCTGCCGGTAAGGGTGGTCCCCTTACCGGCTCGAGCCGACTGCACTGCCTTGACCATCTTGAACACGACTATTGACGCGATGTCTTTTTGGTAAATTAAAACGGCCTTTACCGGTGAATGGAACAAACTCTCGGTTTTCCGGTGCGCCATGTTGTTTATCCTTCCGCCGCGCTGCCTAGAGCCATGCGCGCTGCGCACAGCAGGGACGTTGTTAGCAAAAACCACGTGACTGAAATAAACGATTTTCATTGCACGGTACGATCTGGATTTCGAGGGAAATGCCCTTAGAGGGGAGGGCGACCAGACTGACATTTTCTCTGTGTAAAAATACAGAGAAATGTCATTCTGGATCCCAGGCAACATTCTTACTGGCTTTATACATCAACTGCGCCGTTAACAACTCTACAATATCATTTAATTTTAAAAGTTTTGACTGCAAGAATAGTTTGTTAGTGTGTTCCAAATATTCGGCCTTATGAATAATCCTGATTACACGTTTTTGAAGGATTACCAATGGTTGTAATGAACTTTTATAATTGTTGCCCCAAACTTCACCAATCAGACACAACTCTGCTGTTCTCTCACATCGAGGGGAGAGAAAGACTCTTGTAACTCTTTTAATAACTTTTTTTTTAACCAAAGGTCACTTGTTAATGGGGCTTTTTTCAAAGACTTGGTCGCTCGTTGCTCTGAAAATCTGTCGACACAAAACAAACAACATGGACCTGATCTGGACTGACAAAGCCTCACATGGATCTATTCAAAATGTTTAAACCTGCTGTAGGACGTGACACTGGAGGAGGACAGAGTGTTTAAACCTGCTGTAGGACGTGACACTGGAGGAGGACAGAGTGTTTAAACCTGCTGTAGGACGTGACACTGGAGGAGGACAGAGTGTTTAAACCTGCTGTGGGACGTGACACTGGAGGAGGACAGAGTGTTTAAACCTGCTGTAGGACGTGACACTGGAGGAGGACAGAGTGTTTAAACCTGCTGTAGGACGTGACACTGGAGGAGGACAGAGTGTTTAAACCTGCTGTAGGACGTGACACTGGAGGAGGACAGAGTGTTTAAACCTGCTGTAGGACGTGACACTGGAGGAGGACAGAGTGTTTAAACCTGCTGTAGGACGTGACACTGGAGGAGGACAGAGTGTTTAAACCTGCTGTAGGACGTGACACTGGAGGAGGACAGAGTGTTTAAACCTGCTGTAGGACGTGACACTGGAGGAGGACAGAGTGTTTAAACCTGCTGTGGGACGTGACACTGGAGGAGAAGTGCGTCAGGACGTAAAGAGTGTCATTTTTATTGTAAACTTGCTTACACTTTTGCATATCTTAAAAACAACATTCTCGATATTATGTAAATTTCGATATATTGCCCAGCTCTGTGTGTGTGTGTTAAATATACAGATGTGTTTGTGTGTTGAACGTACATACATGTGAAGAAGCCTGTGTGACGCCGTGGACAGAAGAATCCTGCAGAGATAATCTGATCCAAACCTCTTCCATTTACATCCGTCACAGTCATGTTTATGTAGGAGGACACTTTACTCTGTGGGACGCAGCTCATGACAGGAATAATCCTCCTTTAGCTCTTGTTTTAGGTCTTATGTTTAGCTGCATTACAAGTTACATTGTTTTCTTTAAAGGCTCAACATTCATAGTTTTCAAAAGCATTGTCTGGTACTGTATTACACTCAAGGAAAAAGAAACGCAACACTTTATTTTTCGAAAATTCCTTATAAAACAAGTAAAAATGTGTTCCATCCTGATTAGAGTCCATAGAGCGCTGAAGACAGACTTGACTGATTGTGAGAACCATAAAGAGTGCATTACAGGGTCGTTTATTCACAGAAAATCATGTTTGAAACTCAGAGTTGACTTTGACCGCTGGTTAACTGTGCTCAAGTCTTCTCTATAAAAGGCACCAGAATGAATCCAAAAACACACGATTGTCTCAACCAGAGAGGGATGGAGCTATGGACGCTGTTGTCTTGTGTCTCCACCGCTCTACCATTAGTCGTCTTGTTCCTCTAACGACCGCCCTCGTACTGGTGGCCCCCGTGTAACGACCGCTGCACAAGACCAACCGCCCCCCCACACATCTCCGTGACAGGTTCAGCCTCAACCAGGTCCACAGCCCAGACCATTGGGACACACCACAGGCCAGTGTCTCCAGAAACCATCCGTAGTCGCCTCCGCGCTGACGCTATTCCAACATATGGGCCACATGTTGGATCAGTGCTTAGAGCTCGGGTCCAATGGTGCACTCACATCGTCGTTGGACTTTGCAGAGGTGGTCCCAGTGGTAACATTGAAAATGTCTGGGATCTGCTCAGTGTGCGTGTCACCGACGTGAACATCCTCCCCAAACTCAGCAGCAGCTGAAGAATGGATGAACTCAGACACTATGGATCCATGAGGCTGAATAACCTCTGTCCAGGAGCCAACGGGGGTCAGTGAACTATTGACAGTCTGCTGTTTGGTTTGTTATTGGACTGAAAATGTGTAAACGCCACAAGAGTTGGCCTGAGGATTAGAAATGGATGTAGGGTTCATATAAAACAGGCGGATCTCAAAAATAACATTATTCTACCCCAAAACTCCCAAAACTGAGTGTTGCGTTCTTTTTTCCTTGATTCTATATGTTTGTCATAAAACCAGGACTAAAGCAGGACTAAACCAACACAGGTCACTGCGCTGGGGACATGAGCTACTGCAGCAACTTTATCAGAACATGGAGATAAATAAATGTGGTCTGGATGTCAGACTTCAAGTCCAAAAGTAACACGGGCTCAAATTCAATCAACAACGCACCACTAGAGCTGTCCAGACCTCATGTCACATGATACATACACATACATGAGCCATGATTGTCTGAACAGACTCATACTTTACTGTTGTTGCTGAGCAGTTTATGCATGCTTACATATACGTTTGTAGGCATGAACCACATAGTTGTACTACTTTGCAATCTCTGTTGTGATTTCCTGTAACTGTCACTAATGTTTTAGAACTAGAGGCAACTCTGTAAACTGCAGTGTCTTGGTCGTCTCAGTGCAGCAGGAGACGACCAACACGTGGATATGAACTGATTTTGAACTAACTTTTCTTATAGACCCATTTACTGTTAGTAAACAAAGATGGCTGCGCGCGCTAACTGGAGCCCTGAGTGGTGCCCAGTCTCAGGCTTTTCAAGCTACGCAGGTGCATTTTCATTAAAAAATCGCAAAACTCCCTTTAAAAACTCAATTTAACGAACAGCAAGCGACTCCAGATCCATGTACAATTATCTACTGAATGTTAGCATGACGTTAGTAACTCCAGATCCATGTACAGTTATCTACTGAATGTTAGCATGACGTTAGTAACTCCAGATCCATGTACAGTTAGCTACTGAATGTTAGCATGACGTTAGTAAGTGTCCCGACATTCAGCCACCTGATATTTACTTATATTTGATGGAAAAACTCATGTGCACAAGAGAAAAGCTTTAAGCACAAATCCCTTGATGAGTTTGACGACGTAATTTGCAGAAAAGCACAGGAGGTGAGTTAACGTGACATTGCTTAAGATTTTTGTGTAAGTTGTGTTAATTATTTATCAATTATCAGTGGAGAATTAGACTCACAGTAAACTGCACCTGTGGCATTATTTTGTGCTGATTTCTACATAAGATTATTGTATAAAAGACTCCAAGGATATACTTACATGACTCTGAGGCGATGTATTTATTTTGATAGTGATCCCTCATTTTTTCTATAGATTTTAGTGGCTAGCTAGTTAGCCCGAAAAAATCACGAGTTATAAAATGTGTCACTGGTGCAAACCCAAGGAACTCATTAGGAATGGTCAGAGCTTCGTTTAAGTCATTGTTAAGTTTTCTAACCGTTTAATATCGTTAGTACAGCTTACTCGTTTTGTATAGAAACTTATGGGGAAACTCTGCGGAGGGCACCAGTGAAGCTCCGCCCCCAAAATGACGTAGGCTCTGAACGGGTCTATTAGATTAAAAACAAACAAAAAAAGACACACAAAAAATTGCTAGACGAAAACAGACAAAAGCACACAGAACATATTGTTCCTCAGTAACGCAGACTTTATCCTGTAACAGATCGCTGCATTTACACTGAGGAAAACTTATTAAAGCCAAGCAAGCGCCTTAGCATCAGCGGTTTCCTGTTTGTCGAGGCAAAACTCTACTAAAACACAACTGTAAAGGGCAACAAGCTGCAGATTAAAGTTCAATGAAAAAAGACGACCAAACAGCAATGGACACGGCGGCATTTTCTATCAGTTTTCTACAAAAATGATCAAACTTAGCTGGAATTTTAGAGACTATGAATTAATTTACAAATGAACAAAGACAAATAAAGTCAGAGCATTCACTGGGTTGACAAAGCTCCAACGAATTTCTGCAAGTAAAAGAACTAAAGGTGAACTGAACGAATGTCACTGCTGAATATTCTGACTGTTTGGAGCTGAATCCAGCCGCGGCAGACACAGTTGTATTTGTGTAAACCTTCAGGCTCAGCTCACTCTGGGATAGAGTTTAGATCGGGCCCATAAAATGCAGCCCGACCCAGCCCGAGCCCGCGCACGTCGTGTCCGAACCCGACCGGGACCCGAGTCAGTCTCTGTGTGTCTGAGCCCGAGCCCGAAGTGAGCCCGCCCCGCCCACTCACTGAACTGTGCATTTTAGTGACAGAAAAAGCTCCTTGGTGTCCCATACGTTACAAAAGCGCTTCCTCCACCGCACATTTCTCCCTCTCTCTCTCTCTCTCCCTCTCTCTCTCTCTCTCTCTCACTCTCTCCCTCTTCCTTCTTTTCTCACCGCGTACATATGCGTGCTTTCTCTCTTCCTCCTCATCTTTTCCTGGGTCCGCGTGAATGAAAGTGCCTTCCCTGTCTCTCTTCCTCTTTTACCTGCTCCGCGCTTACACAAGCCTTCTGTCTCTCTCCTCGCTCCGGGGCGGTGCATCAAACTTCTCACACCGTATAGTTGGCCACTTAAACACTCGCTTTATGTCCCCGCGGTGGTTTTGCGCTGTGTTCTGACGAGGCTGTCAATCATCCCGCGGAGCGCACGTGTTCAGTGCGGCTCTGCGTCTTGGCCCGAACCCGACCAGGCCCGACAACTATGTGAGAAATGTGGGCCCGAGCCCGGCCCGAAAGTCGGGCCGGGCTCGGGCTGGGCTTGGGCTCGGGCCCAGAATCTAAACTCTACTCTGGGATCACTTAACTTTTGCTCATTAAAATCTTTCTTTTGTGCTGCGTTTTGACTCGATTCTCTCAGTCCGTCCTTCCTCGTGGCTCATCTGAATATTCATCCGGCTCAAACTCGTGATGTCGTTTGTGGAGAAGAGACTGTTCACGCTGAGGAGTTTAAAGATCGATCCTGCAGCACGCTCACAGGACGAGAAGGTCACAGGTTTGATTCTCCAGGTTCTTTCACAAACCAAAACAAAAAAGAAAAAATCCAACAGCTACAGTCCGGACCAGTATTTTACTGATGATGCGTCTAGGTCTGGGCAATATCGTGATACAAATCGAATCGTGAGCTCATTTCTGTGACAATCTGCTTTTTTGATGAAATCGTCGTATCAGGATTTCATATTTTTCTATTTAATTCATCTGTTCAAATGCACTTTTTTTCCAACCTACTTTTCTGAGCCTCAGAGTTGCCAAGTTTTCTTCTTTACAGCGATATTGGGATTTTTTTGTTTTTTCTTTTCAAAGTCTCGTATGAATTTTGAGGGTTGTGGGTTTTTTTAGGCTGCACTTTTAAGTCATAAAAGAGGTGGATTTTAGTTGTTTTTCAAGTTTGATTTAAAAATATGATGGACTTTTAGCATATTTTCATGTCCAAAAGTTGTTATTAATGTTAAAATTGCTAGAAACTTGTTTTGTGGTGATACACAACGTTTTAATGAAACGATTAATTTAATATTTTTTTATTGAAGGGCTAAGGTTGCTTGTTTTTCTCTGGAAATCTGGCAACACTGATCACTCTATGACGGCTTGATCTAGACAAGTGCCCGTCTGTTCTCTCTCCATCTTTCCTGTCTCTCTCTCTCCCCCTCCCCTCTCTCTTTCTTTCTCTCTCTTTCTGCCTCTCTCTCCCCATCTCTCCTCTCTCTCCTTAGTCTTTTTCTTTCTTTCTATCTCTCTTTCTCTCTCTCCCATTCTGTCTCTCTCTTCCCTCCCTCTCTCCTCCTCTTCCCCTCTTTATGTCTCTCTCCTCAGTCTCTCTCTCTCCTCTTGATCTCTCTCCCTCCTTCTCTCTTCTCCCTATCACTCTCTCTTGCACCCCCTCCACTCTCCATCTCTCTTCCCCCTCCTTTCTTCTCTCTCTCCTTTCTTTCTCTTTCTCCCTCTCCTTTCTCTCTCCCTCTCCTTTCTTCACTCTCTCCTTTCTCTTTCTCTCTCCTCCCCTTCCTCTTCTTCTTTCTCTCTCTCTCCTTTTTCTTTCTCTCTCTCTCCTTTCTCTTTCTCTCTCTTTCCCCCTCCCTCTTCTTCTCTCCCTCTCTCACTGTCTCTTTTATCATGTTCTCTTTCATTTGTAAAGAGCACCCTGAGCACCTGAGTTTATTGCTCCTTCTCTTTCTCTCACTCCCTGCCCCCCTCCTCTCTCTCTCTTTGAGCCTCTCCCTCCTCCCCCTCTCTCTCTCTTTGAGCCTCTTCCTTCTCTCTCATCTGTCCGAGAGGCCTGTCACTGTGCACTCAACATTAGTATTCTCTTTTCATATCCTCTCTCTCTCCTCCCCCTCGCTCTCCCTCCCTCTCTCCTCCCCCTCGCTCTCTCTCTCCTTCCCCTCCCTCCGGCTCCCTCGCTCTCTCTCTCTTTCCCGCTCGCTACATAAAAAACAGTTTACGCCTCTGACAGGAAAATGCCTCTAATCCCGAGGTTTGTGGAGAGTAAACAGACGCGATTGGCCACTTATTATTCTGCGCCGAGTTTTCCATGTTTGTGGTGTCCATGGAAACAAAGGAGGGCAAGAGACGAGCTGTTCCTGTCCTCCGTCAGGGAGAGAGAGGGAGGGGGGGGGGGTGAGAGAGAGAGAGAGAGAATGGAGAGAGGGAGAGAGAGCAATTGGGAGGGGGAGAGTAGAAGGGAAGAGAGAGGGGGAGAAAGAGGAGAAGGGGGGAGGAAGGGAGAGGAAGAGAGAGAGAGAGAAGAGTTAGAGGGAAAGAAGACAGAAAGAAAAGAGAAAGAGCTGGAGAGAGAGGAAGAGAGAGAAAGGAGAGGAAGAGAGAGGGGTGGTTAGAGAGGGAAGAGAGAGAGAGAGAGAGAGAGAAAAAGAGGAGAGAGGGAGGGAGGAAGAGAGAGAAGAGAGGGGGAGAGACGAGAGGAGAAGGAGAGGGAGAGAGGGGGGGTAGAGGGTTTTTTAGAGAGAGAGAGAGAGAGAGAGAGAGAGAGAGAGGGAGAAGAGAGATAAGGGAGAGAGGAGAGAGAGAAGAGAAGAGAGGGGGAGAGAAGAGAGGGAGAAGAGAGAGGAAGAGAGGAGGAGGGGAGAGAAGACAAGAGAGGGGGAGAGGAGAAGAGGAGAGAGAGAAGAGTGAGGGAGAGGAAGGGAGAAGAGAAAAAGAGAGAGGAGAAGGAGAGGGAGAGAGAGGAGAGAGAGAGAAGAAAGAGAGAGAGAGAACAGGAGGGAGAGAGAGAAAAGAGAGGGGGGAGAAGGGGAGGGAGAGAGAGAGAGGAAGAGAGGGGAAGAAAGAGGGGGAGGAGAAGGAGAGGGAAAGAGAAGAGAGGAAGAGAGAGGGGGACAGTGGAAGAGAGAGGAAAGGGGGTTGGAAGGAGAGAAAAGAGAGAGAGAAAGGGGAGGGAGGGAGAGAGAGAGAACAGGAGGGAGAGAGAGAGGAGAGGGGAGAGAAGAGAGAGGAAGAGAGAGAGAGAGGGTAGAGAAAGAGAGAGAAAGAGAGAAAAATAAGGGAGAGAGGGGGAAAAAGAAAGAGAGATACAGAATGATAGGAAGGAGATAAAGAGAAAGAGAAAAGAGAGAGGAAAGAAGCGAAATTGAGTTAAAAAAGTGACGAGACCTGGGTGAGGATGAAGAGAGAAGAATTAGAGACCGAGAGAGAATATCACGTTCATGTTCATCTCCCGAGTGTCAGTCGATGTGATTGACAGACGAAGGCAGCCAATCAGAGGCATGTATCTATCTTCTTTAAAAATATATATCACAGGGACTGAAAAACACGACAGTTTTCTACAGAATCAACGAGTGGGGAGAGGGGGGGGGGTGAGGGAGAAAAGGGAGGAAGAGGGAGGGAGAGAGAAGGGAGAGAAAGAGAGTCAGAGAAGAGAGAGAAGAGAGAGGGGGAGGGAGAGAGAGGGTTGAAGAAAGAGAAAGAAAGGGAGAGAGAGAAGAGAGAGAAAAGGGAGGAAGAGAAGAGGGGAGAGGGGGCAGGAAGAGAGAGGGAGAAGAAAGAGAAGAGAAGAGGGGGAGTCAGAGAAGAGAGAGAAGAGGGAGGAAGAGAGAGAAAGAGAGGAAGAGGTGGCGAGAAAGAGGGAGAGTGAGAAGAGAGAAAAGGGGGAGGGAGAGAGAGAGAGAGGGATGAAGAGAGAGGAAGAGGGAGAGAGAGAAGAGGAGAGAGGGGGGAGGGGGCAGGAAGAGAAGAGGGGGAGAGAAAGTGGTCAGAGAAGAGGGAGGCGGAGGGAGGGAGAGAGAGAGGGAGAGAGAGAAAAGGGGAGGAAGAGAGAGGAAGAGGGGGAGAGAAAGAAGAGAGGGAAGAGAGGGAGGAAGAAGAAAGATGCGAAAGGGGAAGGAAGAGAGAAGAATGAGAGAGAAGAAGGAAAAGAGAGGAGAGGAGAAAACCTTATCTATCACCTGATCACATGTTCATCTTCATCCGAGTGTGATTGACAGACGAAGCAGCCAATCAGGGACATGTATCTATCTTCTTTAAAATATTATATCACAGAAACTGACAAACACGACAGTTTCTTGCAGAATCAACGAGGGGGATAGGGAGAGGGGGGGGGGGGGAGATGGGGGGAGAGAGAGAGAGGGAGAAAAGGGAGGAAGGGGGGTGAGAGAGGGGGAAGGGGGGCAGGAAGAGAGAGGAGAAGAAAGAGAAGGAAGAGGGGAGAGAAAGAGGTCAGAAAGAGAGAGAAGAGGAGAGGGGAGGGGAGAGAGAGAGAGGGAGGGAAGAGAAGAGGAGAGAGAAAAGGGAGAGAGAGGAGAAGAGGCAAGAGGGGAGAGCTGAGAGAGAGAGAGAAGAAAGGGGGAGACAGGGAGAGGGGAGAGGAGAGAGAGGAGGAAGACGCAGCTCTTCCTCCCTTCCAAAAGCTGCCCTGCTATTTGTTTTACGCAGCGTTTTACGGCCCGTCCATCATAAATCATAATACTCCAGAGATTGACTGAAGACTGGGAGGCAGCGCCTATGCGGAGACCAACGCTTCAGGAGCCAGAAACTAAGTCAAATGGCGAAAAACATCAAAGCCCACTGTCAAAAAAAGGAAACCACCGCAACTTACGAACACCATGATCAAAAATTCACAAGGCACAACAAATCGCCCAGGACACAACACTGTCGGGACCACCCCAAATAGTCATTGGAACCACAACTGTCAGGACCACATCTGCCGGCCCCAATGTAACACGGACCACCAAAATGTGTCATCAGCGACACACATCAAACATGTCAGACCACACTCGCTTAAAAGAGAACACACATCCTGATCCAAGCCCCGCCCACAATATGTCAGACAGGACACAATGTCACGCGACCACGCACTGTCAGGACCAAATGTCAGGACCACAACCTGTCAAGGACCAACAATGTCAGACTCACCAAATCTCAGGCACCCACAATTCAGGACCACCAACCTGATCAAGGACCCACAACCTGTCAGCAACCACAATGCAGGACCACACGGTCAGGACCACAAATGTCGGACCACAACCCTGAGTCAGGACCACCAATTTCGAGGACCACATTAAAATAATCCTCAGGACCACCCCAATCCCTCACAAATGAGATTGAATAGGAAGATAGGCAAATAGTATGAATTGAGATAAAGAATCACAGAAACATGCAATCGTCGCTCGCATATTTTACAAAGATTTGCAAAAACTCGCAAAGTCAGAGAAGAATACATCGTGCACCGGATATATTGGTAAAATAACATCATCGGGACATCAGAAGAAACTTACATTTACCATAAAACGATTTAAAAAACACTAGTGACTGTTGCACCCAACAATGATACTATATTTCTAAAAAACCAAGGGCCTAAGTTCGGCACAACAAGAATACAACGCATCAGAAATTTGTCCATAGATTCCAGTCAGGCGCGCTACCCACGCCAAGCACACAGTCTGGGAGACGTCGAGAACGCTCGCGAAAGGGAAAAGAAAAGAAAAAACATTCTCCTGGCCAGTCCACATCCATAATAAAGATGGAACCGCTAAATGTACTTTACCTAACCAACCCTTTTAAGACGTGTTCGCCCTCGCACGATTAAAATAGAATAAAATTAAATTAGCCATAGCACAATTTAATTCAAGATCGAGCTTAACAATCCCCAGGTTTCAACGGCAGGTCTCTCGAATAGTTATGTCAAGAATAAGTAAAACAGTAAAGTATTAACGAATAAAGATTGCTGAAAAGACCGCCCGGCTCCGGCCCGCTAGCTTAAACATCACGTTAGCATTTTGCCTCGTAGCTACCATTAGCATTGTTTAGACCCACAAACCGAAAAATAATTTAAATTTACCATACTCTTGGGAAGTATGAAGGCATAAACCTGCACAGACTATCCAATAGTTTAGCTAAGTTCGGAACTATATTCATAAAAAGATGATTTCACATCGAATTAAAAAATGACAGCAGTAATCAATATTAAACTTTTATTTACATATTTATTATTCGTAAGAAGAGTATGAAAGGACACATATATTTGCTTAAAAAACAAAGTATCTCTTAGCATGCACAAACAAAAACCAGCATTTTTCCCCATTCCAACCACAAGCGGTTTTATAAAACTATAAATAAGATGGAAGAACAACCAATAATTCACTTCTCTTATTGAAATCATTTTCACACATCGACTGAAAGGAAAGTGTCACCTTAAAATGACGCAAAATAAGTACGTAGGACCTTATTGTAATCTTTCGTGAAACACTATATCTATTTAGATTACAATATGTAAATCTGCAAACATAACGTCTGAGAGTCGTTGGGTCTTGACTCAAAACACGTTGACATTGCGTCTCAAGTACTGGACCATGTCCACATGAGCCAGACTGGCAGCAGAGAGCTATAAGTCTACACAAATGCGCCGGTCTGTTTCATGTAAACTATGAATATAACAGCTCTGAGCGCTGTATCTGCAGCTCGTCTGATTCTTTTCAGAGCTCGAGTCATTTCGCAGCGTTAGCTCCGTGGGCACTATCCAATTCGCCTCCGTAGTTTGTCGACCCTCGTGATAGACTTTTAACTTGTTTTCATGCAATCTCATGATACTCTCACAAACATGTCTGATCCAAGACAGCGCGCTAGATTTTTTTTATTAATTCCACCGCCTGTTTTTTCTTCCGTGTCTGCTAGCACGCCTCAAGCTGTTTTAGCTGCGCACCCCCCCAACAAAGGTGTCAGCGGTCGACGAATTCTGCGGAAAAAGAGGTTCCGTCCTGTGAAACAACTGACAAGTCTCCGCCCACTCCACGCTACCAAAGCCACAAAAAAATTTCACGCTGTTTTTTAATATAGTATAATCACGAATTAAATGATATAAATTCAAATGATGGCATAAACAAAAAAAAAATAAATAAACAAAAAGGCCTAATCCTATTCTCGTAACCTCTAAATTCACTACAGCAACTCAAACCTATATACTCGTATAATCGGAATCGATTTCCTGCAGAACAACCTAAAACTTGCGACACAGGACTTGAAATCACATTCTTAAATCTCCATGCTATAATACCATGTCAACATCGTAATAACTAGACACAAACAAAAATATAAAAAACCTCCACAAAAAACCAAACATTAACCTAACAAAAGCTCTACATGGTCGTTGAAACTGATATGATCAAAGTATCCATAGCGCCAATCCAAGCTGAACTGTTAATACTGACATATTAGTATAACATAGCTATAACGTCCCACCCTCGCGAGCTGTCCGTCACCGATAAAAGAACAGGACAGATCGGCGCTGACTGCACACCAGACTAGACCTATCTTAACAACATTCAAAGAAGCACTAAGTCATTAGTCACTGTAATCAGTATTAAGTTAACGCTCACAGTCACGAGACGCTCCTCGGAACGTTCCCCCATATTTAGTATTCTCCCAACAAAGAGCTATTAGACATTTGATTTATATAGTTGAAACACAAAAACAATATCGCTTCACCTATTTCTCCAACGCCCCACGTGCGGACCTAACAAACCAAAAAGGCCAAACGTTAATCAACAAGCAACAAAATAGAGAAAGCGACACAAACATTTGCCTTTTGACTCAAAGTTTTACCCCTGGAGGAAGGCTGCGATTACATTACATTTTTTTTACTCGGACTTGCGCCCCACAGCAGTACATTTGGTATGCTGATCGACTGCAGTAGTGACCACCACAAAAACAAACAACCACTTATGAGCAGAACAAAAGCAACAACGGACTGAAAAAATAAACCTGACAAAGCGAAGTCAACAAGTTTTAAACTGCCAGACTTACTAGACACAAGACAACCTCTCTTCTGCTAGTCTAAAAATCCCAGACTGTAGAACTGCGATTTCAACGAAGATTAACCACCAGCATCCAATTAATCTATAACAATCTCGACACGTCAAAGAACGATCTTCATCATAGACTATAACCTCTCTAAAGGCACGCCCACAGGATCGACTTATTGCACTCCATGCAGGAATCAATAATTTCCAGAAATCTAACCTCTGAACCCAGTGCTATGTCTTCTTCGTTAGGATCACCCATTCAAATAGTGAACCATTCAAGACTCCTATCCAGCCCCTACTGGTCCTGAGAGAGAAGATTAGATTGTGGACTACATGAAAGATGATGGGAGTCCATCAGAAAACAAGTGAATTACGAAAGGTCAACCTAACAAGAAAAGCGGTAGACAAGAGCGCATAGTCCACAAGCCTCCTCACACACACGGTCAGCGCGGCGCATCTACCTGCTCAAACCAGCACACACAAAAGCAGATGATGAGAAACCTAGACTGACAAAACCCGATTACCTGAGGATATTGCATTCACTAGAAGAAGGACACAAGCGGAACCACTACACTTTGCACAAACGAAAGCGCACAAAAGAGGACCCAGAGACCAAACACCGACATACTCCCTGAAACCTTCAGCACAGCATCCTCTTAGCACACCCAGAAAAAATACGATAACCAATTCTGAAAACGCCTCATCACACTCACGGCGCAAAAGAAACCACCGAACGACAAACCAAGAACAAAAGCTCAAGCCCAACGCCTACGCCACAAACCCGTACGTCAAAATACAAGTGTTCAAGAGCTCCATCAAACAAAGAGAATCCAAAGAAAAAACTACGCAAACCCAACCACACCACCAAACAACCAACCAGACGCCGCCCAGAAGTCACGCAAAACAGCCAACAGGTCCAGCATCACGATAACAGTCCCAGAACATCAGACCAACAACCCAGAGTCAGAGACCACGGTCTTGCGATGAGCAAACGAGTCAGATGTATAGAGACTGTTAACCTTGCATTAACACAAAGCCTCTCCAGTCTAGCAGAAGCTTAGAGCTCCACAACAATACCATACCGGCAGTGCCCCACCAACGCCGGCAAAGAAGGAGACCAAAAACTGGACCCGGCAAGTTAAATTAGAGTACAGGCCAGGCATGCACCCCTAGCCCAAAAACAAAGAGAGAAAGACGAAAACGAAGGATTACAGAGCCAAGATCAAACACTGAAGGTATAAGTCACCTTAAAATGTTGCGAACGGCGAACGAATCCTCCAAAACGAATTAATAATAAGTCCCACAGTAAAATACTCGCAGAGGAAATTCACCAAATGATTAAAAAGGACCACAACATAGAGGCAAAAGTCCTCGTTCATTATAAACGTCACAATATAGCTTCTAGTGGGCGAAGTGGAAGGATGTTTAACACAGGTGATTCTTTGGATAAGGGACGATTTACATTAAACATATAAAAGCCAGGAAGAGCGCAAAGCACTGGTGAGAAAGAACCAAAATGGGAAACATGCAAACAGTAACTATAAAACTACTCAAGAAATTAGTTCAGATCTGTGAAAGAGAGAGAGCGAGACAGAAGGAAGAGGTAAGTGA
>CM076414.1:872384-899983 GCA_038363315.1 Mugilogobius chulae
GGGATAGAGAGAGAGGGGAGAGGGGGAAGAGAGGAAGAGGGAGAGAGGAGAGGGAGAGGGGGAGAGAGGGGGGGAGGGAGAGGGGGAGGGGAGGAGAGGAGGGGAGAGGGGAGAGGAGAGAGAGGGGGAGGGGTGAGAGAGAAAGGGAGAGGAAAGGTGAGGGGGGAAAGAGGGGGGGAAGGGAAAAAGAGGAAGAGAGGAAAGGGAAGGAGAGGGGAGAGGGGGGGAAGGAAGGGAGAGAGGGAAGGAGGAGAAATGAGGAGGGAGGGATAGGGGGGGGTAGAGGGAGGAAAGGGGGGAAGGGAGAGAAGGAGAGGAGGAGGAGGAGAGGGGGAGCGGAGAGAGGAGGAGGAGGAGAGTAGAGAGGAGGGGTGAGGGGGAGAGGGGGGATAAGAGAGGAGAGAGGAGGAGGATAGGAGAAGAGGGAGAGAGGGGGAAGGGAGAGAGAGGAGGGGACACACGCTATTAAACTTACAGAGGGGAAGAGCGAAGAACAGAGAGAGAGAAGGGCAAACAAATTTGTGTCATGTTAAGAGAAAACATTATCTAAAGAAAAACATTTTTAGATGCCCATTTTAATACATATTGTATTAACATATCTTTATCTTCTAAACTGGTCAATAAATCCATTACAAGTCTCACAAAAACACTAATATGAAACATGTACAGCTTTTTTCAATGGAGCTAATATTTTGCACATCCTTAGCTTCTATAAATCTATAAAAACTATATGAAGCCTGGCTTGTCCCACAGTATGAAAACGCACTTGTCCCGCCGGCTGAGGAGCAGGGTCCACAGTTTGAGACGCTCTTGTGCGCCGCCACGGAGAAGGCAGGTTCCACAGTTTGAGACGCACAGTGTTGGTGCCCGCCACAGAGCAGGTCCACAGTTTGAGACTTGTCCCGCCGCAGGAGCAGGTCCACCAACTTTCTTGTCCCGCCTGCGGCGCAAAGGTCCACAGTTTGAGACGCTCTTGTCCGCCGCAGAGCAGGTCCATCAGTTTTGAGACGCTCTTGTCCCGCCGGCAGGAGCAGTCCAGGACAGTTTGAGACGCACTTGTCCCGGCAGGAGCATCCACAGTTTTGAGACGCAACGTTGTCCCGCCGCAAGGACAGGTCCACATTTGAGAGCGCACTTGTCGCCGCCCAGGGACAGGTCCACATTTGAGACGCACTTTTCCCGCCGCAAGGAGAGGTCCACGAGTTTTGGAGACGCTCTTGTCCCGCCGCAGGAGCAGGTCCACAGTTTTTCTTGTCGCCGCCGCAGAGAGCAGTTTGAGAGGGTCCACAGCCCAGTTTGAGACGCTCTCTGCAGTCGTGTCTTTAGTCTCGTTTTCAGTCTGAGAGGATGAATGTGTTTGTGTTCGGCCAGATGGTCCTCACAGCGAAGATCTGAAGTCAGACAGGGACGTTTGGACTGAAGGAGAGAGGAGGAGAGGAAAGAGAGAGAGAGAGAGAGAAGGAGAGAGGAGAAGAGAGAGAGGGAGAAGAGGGGGAGAAGAGGATGAGAGCTGAAGTCCAACCAGGGACATTTGGACTGAACGAGAGAGGGAGGAGAGAGGAGTAGAAAAGTTGAAAGATAAGAGAAGGAGAGGAGAAGAATGAAGAGAGAAGGGAAGAGGAAGAGAAGAGGAAGAGAAGAGGAGAGAAGAGGGGGAAGACAGAAGAGGAAGAGGGAGGAGAGAAGAGGAAGAAGAGAGAAAGAAAGAGGAAGAGGAGAGAGGAGGATATAAGAGGGAAAGAGAGGAGGAAGGAAAGAGTAAGGGGAGAAGAGGGAGAGGAAAAGAAGGAGAGTAGATCTGAAGTCATCGAACAGGTTGAGTGACATTTATACTGACAACCACATGAGAGGAACGAGTGTAATCACTGACAACATTAAGGGAGAAGGAGAAAGAGAGAAGGGGAGGAGAGGAAAGAGAGAGGGAGAGGAGAAGAGAGAGGAGGGACATGTGACATTTGGACTGACAACCTCCAGCGAGATGACACGAGAGGGACAAGTGTCATCAGCACTAAGACGACTTTAACCGGAGAGAAAGAGAGAGACAAAGAAAGAGAGAAGAGGAGGAGATATTCTCATCTTTCCAAAGCCAAGTGTGTCCCAGGACAGAGAGAGACTTCCTGCAGCTCTTCCAAAGGATCCCGAGCCTTTCCTAGACCAGTCCAGGGCCAATGTGAGAAAGAGTTTTGTTTTATTGACAAGCAAAAGTCAAAACAGGGTAAAATTAACAGGAGAGTTAAAGTGAACCCTGACTATAAAGACAAATATGGCTTAAATGTTAGTTCAATGTTTGCTCTAATAAAATACAAACAAATAAATAACTGTTTACCACTTTTATAAAATCTGCATTGTTTTTGAGCCATTGGGCGCCGCCATATGTCCAGACACAATGCATTCTGGGTTGATGACATCAAATGGTTGCTTTTGGTTGTTGCCATGGTTACTCCTGTGGTTTGATCGTGAACAGTTGAAACAAAAACACCACTGACAGTGTCCAGTTCTTGCCTCTTCCTCTTGATTATCTTCAGTGTCACTAGATTCCACAGAATCGTTCTGTATTTGGCCAAACTTCAGCTCAAACTGAAAAGATTTAACTGAAGAATTCATGTTGCTTAGTTACCTGCTGACGCCTGTTACCCTTGACAACCACCAGAGGGCAGACAGACAACCATCTGACGTCACAGTCAGGACAAAATGGCAGCCATGTCATTTCTTTAAAACATGATTTTGATAAAACTACAAATACTTTCAAGGTATTTGTCCTGAATTTATATAAGTGATGATAATAGAAGTGTTTTAGGGTAAATATAGAGGGATTTTTTGTTTATCAACCTGGGCGATGCGCGCGCACCCATCCTGTAGAAAGAGCCTCCGCACATAGACACAACAGTGGAAACAAGTCAAAAAAGCTCCGTTATCAGCCAACGTCAAGAGTTTATCACATTGCAAAAACAAAAGTTCTGCTGCTAAGTTCACATTTATGGATGAAATTCGATCCCACGACCCAGTTACTTTCAGGTAAGTGAGAAAAACGACGAGAAAAACGCTGTCTCAAGCTTCAGGGACAGACGTCTGTCAGACCGGTTCAGACCTGATGAAAGCAGCTGCTGTCGTCCCGTTTCGTTGTTTAATTGGAACAAGTTTCCCAATGTAAACAAATGGAGAGGCGCGCTTTCTGCAGGACGCAAGCGCAGTGGGGCGGAGAGTGACGTCGACCCAAAATCCCTCTATAGTCAGGGTTCGCTTTAAACCTGACTTAATGTGTCAGAACTGATCGGACTTTTTTTTAGATTTATTCTTTGCAGTTAAACTTTTTTTCCCCAGTTTGAAATAATTACCTTTTCTCATGACAGGCTTTGGAGTCTGTATAATACATCTGTATAATGTATTGAGTCTGTCAATACATTTAGAAATGATTAAATAACCAGTTTACAAACTAAGCCGTGGTTCCCAAAGTGGGGGTCGCAAAGCAAAATCTGGGTCACAAGATGATTTCAAGATGTAGCTTCGCAACTATGACCCAGTACTGACCATTTTTTCGACTGAAAGCAGCATGTCTGAGTGAATTTTGGTCACAATTATTACAAACGTTCCTTTTCTTTTGGTGTTGAGGCTTGTTTTAGAGGTCCTGGTCTGAAAAGTTTGAGAACCTCTGCACTAATCAACTGCTAATTTAAAATAAACATAAGGTGTAGGATAGAATAGTAAAGAAAGCTCTTGAACTTCTTTTTTCTAGTCTAGTTCCTCATCCTCAATCAAATCTCACTGATGTCTTTCAAAAAAAAAAAAGGTCAAATAAATGTCCCAAAGCCTTTTAAACGTGACTCTTTTTTACAGTGCACCTCCCACTTTTCTATTTGCAGCTGAATCCAAAGTGCATTATGACTTATTAAACTGCAGTAATTGCATTAGAGGCGTGAGTGTGTTTACGGCGTGTTTGAGCAGATCATTTTCTCCTCACAAATCCGGTTAATCGCAGCTGTGAAAGCAATAACGTTTGTCCAAATCCAAACGTTCTGCATGAGGCCGTAATCCCCAGCACGAAATGAGATCCTAGACTAAAAACATCCAGCCCAAAAAAAACACAGAAACAAACATCATAACTGAGTCAGAAGAATAAAATCTGACGCCGAAGGAACATCATTATAAAGACAAAACAATAAACCCTGAGAACAGACAGAACTCGTCACAACAGAAAATGAGATGTTTTTATCATTTATTTGACCTGAAACATCCACTAGACCTTTGTATCAGGACTAAACCAGGACAAAACCAGGTCTAAACCAGGTCTAAACCAGGTCTAAACCCCTCCAGAGGGACTAAACCAGGTCTAAACCAGGACTAAACCAGGACTAAACCAGGACTAAACCAGGTCTAAACCCTCATAGTTGGACTAAACCAGACTAAACCCTCATAGCTGGACTAAACCAGGTCTAAACCCTCATAGCTGGACTAAACCAGGTCTAAACCCTCATAGCTGGACTAAACCAGGACTAAACCAGGTCTAACCAGGTCTAAACCCCTCCAGAGGGACTAAACCAGTCTAAACCAGGTCTAAACCAGGTCCAAACCGTCGCAGAGGGACTAAACCAGGTCTAACCAGGTCTAAACCAGATCTAAACCAAGTCTAAACCAGATCTAAACCTCTCCAGAGGGACTAAACCAGGTCTAAACCAGGTCTAAACCCCTCCAGAGGGACAAAACAGGTCTAAACCCCTCCAGAGGGACTAAACCAGGTCTAAACCAGGTCTAAACCCCTCCAGAGGGACTAAACCAGGTCTAAACCTCTCCAGAGGGACTAAACCAGGTCTAAACCCCTCCAGAGGGTCTAAACCAGGTCTAAACCCTCCAGAGGGACTAAACCATGACTAAACCAGGTCTAAACCGTCGCAGAGGGACTAAACCAGGTCTAAACCAGGTCTAAACCCCTCCACAGGAACTAAACCAGGTCTAAACCAGGTCTAAACCCCTCCAGAGGGACTAAACCAGGTCTAAACCTGGTCTAAACCCCTCCAGAGGGACTAAACCAGGTCTAAACCAGGTCTAAACCGTCGCAGAAGGACTAAACCAGGACTAAACCAGGTCTAAACCAGGTCTAAACCCCTCCAGAGGGACTAAACCAGGTCTAAACCAGGTCTAAACCCCTCTACAGGGACTAAACCAGGTCTAAACCAGGTCTAAACCCCTCCAGAGGGACTAAACCAGGTCTAAACCGTCGCAGAAGGACTAAACCAGGACTAAACCAGGTCTAAACCCCTCCACAGGGACTAAACCAGGACTAAACCAGGTCTAAACCCCTCCAGAGGGACTAAACCAGGTCTAAGCCGTCGCAGAGGGACTAAAGTGAGTAATTTCCCGAGCGGACCGGGGGACACATCCTCGTCTCTCACAGGATCATTTCACATCATAAAAATCTTCTTAATGACGACGGGTTACGGCCATTTTTCAATTAATCCAAATGAAAGCGCCGCGTTCTCGTGCGCGCGACGCCAGACACGGCCGCGCACACTTAACCGAGCGCCGATAAAAGGAATAAATATCTGTAATGGCAATAATGACCGGCGCTAACGAGGGCAGCCTCATCAAGTCAAATTAGCTTTAGGCTTTTGAAGAAGACGAGGGTCAGGTGAAATGTCAGATCTGATGAACAGAGCCACGGGCGGAAAGTTAGAAACGCAGAAGAAACAGGATCAAACGCACAGGCTGGAGGTCGGATTAAACTCAGATAGAAAAGAGTCAAGGTCCTGTGTGGAGACAAATCAGGTTTTAATCAGGTTTGTGTGGATCGGATTCTACAAAAAACGGTATTAATCACAGAACAGCAAACGTAATCCAGAGATCCAGAGAAAACGAATCTGAAGAAAACAAACGTGAGATTCAGTCCATGAAACACCAGACGATAACGACACGCAAAGAAAAGAATAAATCCTGAGAACACTAAACAACTAACTTGTTAGAGAGAGAGAGAGAAAGAGAGAGAGAGAGAAGAGAGAGAGAGAAAGAGAGAGAGAGAAGAGAGAGAGAAAGAGAGAGAGAAGAGAGAGAGAAAAGAGAGAGAAAGAGAAAAGAGAGAGAGAAAAGAGAAGAGAGAGAGAAGAGAGAGAAAGAGGAAAGAGAGAGAAAAAAGAGAGAGAAAGAGAAAAGAGAGAGAGAAGAGAGAGAGAAAAGAGAGGAGAGAGAGAGAGAAAAGAGAGAGAGAAGAGAAAAGAGAGAGAAGAGAAAAGAAAGAGAGAAGAGAAAAGAAAGAAGAGAGAAACAAGAGAGAAGGGAGAGAGAAAGAGAGAGAGAGAGAAGACAGAAGAGAAAAGAGAGAGCGAAACGAAGAAACAAGAGAAGAGAGAGAAAGACGAGAGAGAGAACAAAGTGGGAAAAAGAAACAAGAGAAGAGAGAGATTAAGAATAAAGAGAGAAAAGAGAGGAGAGAAGAGAAAGAAAGAGAGAAGGGAGAGAGAGAGAAGAGAGAGAAAAGAGAGAAAGAGAGAAAGAGAGAGAAGAGAGAGAAAAGAGAGAGAATAGAAAGAGAGAGAAAGAGAGAAGAGAGAGAAACGAGAGAGAGGAGAGAGAGAGAAAAGAGAGAGAAGAGAAAAAGAGAAAGAGAAAAGAGAGAGAGAACAAAGATAGAAAGAGAGAAGAGAGAAAAGAGAGAGAAAAGAAGAGAGAGAAAAGAGAGAGAGAACAGAGAGAGAGAAAGAGAGAGAGGAGAGAAGAGAGAGAGAAGAGAGAGAGAAAAGAGAGAGAAAGAACAAAGAGAAAGAGAGAAAAAAGAGAGAGGAGAAAAGACAGAAAAGAGAAAGAAAAGAGAGAGAAGAAAGTGAGAACAAAGGAGAGAGAGAAAATGAAGAGAAAAAAAAGAGTAAACAGAGAGAGGGTGAAAGACAAGAGAAAGAAGAGAGAAAAAAGCTCTCATGGCTTTAACTCTGAACACCTGAACTAACCTTTATAAAGCATGAACAAACACTTATTAAGGCTTAGTTATCACACAAAACCAGTTGTATGTTTTATAAACGATTTAGCGTCGTAAAAGTGTCTGTGTAAAGCAACAGAGGCTTTATTTGTGAGAGAAAATACGTAACTGATGCAGATTCCAGTGTGAAAATGTGGATTTATTTATGCCTGAATATATGAATACACATGTGGACCAGATGTGTGTGTTTACCAGAGAGAATTAGCCACAAACAAGACTAAAAAAACATGTCTAAACGGGTCTAAACTGGTCTAAACGTGGACTAAAGCAGGACTAAAGCAGGCCTACAGCAGGATTTGGGGTTTGTTGTAATAAAGTGGATTTAAAGTGATTCCCCGGTGCGAGAGCCACATGTAAAATACAAAACGCATAAATTATTCCTCTCTATATTCATGGTATGTTCACACTGCATATTTACCTTACGCTCGCCTGAATAATTCAAACACCTATTTAAATATATAAGGTCTGTTTGTGGAGAGGAGGAGCAGGACTAAACCGGGAATAAACCTGGTCTAAAACAGGTCTAAAACAGGTCTAAAGCAGGTCTGAAACTGGTCTGAAACTGGTCTTAAGTACGATTTAAAAACAAGTCTAATGGTGCGTTCAGACCGGACAGCGTCTTGGCGTTTGTGCGTTCCATTTTCAATGTTAAGTCAACGTAAACCCGCGTCTTGAGAGTTCAAGCGTATTTGCGTCGCGTATTGGCATTTGGGACTAGGGCTGCACGATATATCGATATCGAATCGATACCGCGATATTGACAACTGCAATTAGATAATCGCAAAAGCCTCGATTTTACTCCTTTTCTTACGCATAAGCCTCATTTTTTAATTTTTATTGGACACAGCGCACTATGAAAGCGAACACAGGCAGCACCACAGCGACTGGCCTCTAAACTGAACAACGACTGAACAAAAGTCTATAAACACTGCTTCATGACAGTTCTAGTACGGATTCAATAAAACCACTCATAAATAAAGAGTTACGTTTTGTAGATGCTGCTAGCTTTAGCCGCTTACCTGAACAAGCAAAGCATCGATAGTTTCCCAGACAAATCCAGTCTGTTTTCTTCACAAACATAAAATCCAATAGAATAAAAGCTGCATGACTGATATTAGTCCATAAACACTGCAGTGTCACGCAGGTTTGCTCAGTACTTATGAGGTAAACGTTGTTTTGAGAGTTTTAGCGATCTTTTTTTTCAGTCTAAAACGCCAGAGCTCTACAGGGGAAGTTGGCGCCATCTGCTGGCGTAGATGTGTATGTCTGTCACAGGTTACAGGTTAAATTATAGTCTTAAGTTACTTTAGTATATGCAGGCCAACTGAATTATCAAGCATCCAATCAATCTTGGTTGTAGCTTCAGAAGTATTAATGCCTAAATTGTATTTATAGTTAAACTTTTCATTAGTAGGGCAGTTTATTTATTTAATATTGTTGCAAAATAGTATGCTCAACAGAAATAAAAACGTTTAATGTCGAATATCGAATTGAAATCGCAATATCAAACAAAAAAAATCGCAATTAGATTTTTTGTCAATATCGTGCAGCCCTATTTAGGCGTCTGAAAACGCAGCGACATGGAAACGCGACATGGACGCTCAAACCTGCAGCGGTCGCAACTTCGCTCGAATCTGCGGCGAACGCAGGAGTTGGGAAAATCCATCTTCACACGCGTTGGAAGTCGGTGTCAGCCAATCACAGCCTCCACTCCTGTGACATGTGACCTGCTGCTGTTCTCCTCTCACATCAAGAGGAAGGACCACTGTTTACTCAAGTCTTTCAATAACCATTTTTACCAAAGTTCACTTGTTTTGGGGCTTTTTTCAAAGACTTGGTCGCTCGTTGCTCTGAAAATCTGTCGACACAAAACAAACAACATGGACCTGATCTGGACTGACAAAGCCTCACATGGATCTATTCAAAATGTTTAAACCTGCTGTAGGACGTGACACTGGAGGAGGACAGAGTGTTTAAACCTGCTGTAGGACGTGACACTGGAGGAGGACAGAGACAGCAAAACAACTGTTTGCAACCTTTTGCAAACAAGAGAGAACGCAAAGAAGTGTGTTGAGGCGTTTTGGACATGCACCTATTTCGGCGTCGGCTTCGAAAATGTTCTGCGACAAAATACGCTTTTACGCGCAAACAAGGACGCAAATCTGCTGTCCTGTGTGAACGCAGCATAAAGCAGGTCTAAACCAGAACCAAGACAGGTCTAAACCAGGATTAAAGCAGGAGTAAAGCAGGTCTAAACCAGGTCTGGAGCAGGTCTTGAGCAGGATGAAATCAGGACTAAACCAGGTCTTATTAGCAGGACTATAAAGCAGCATCTCTGGTGCAGATGTAAATGAACACGTGTCCGGCAGGCGTGTGGGTTTAGCGCGTTAATTCTGGTCACATAAAACCAGGTCTAAACCAGGTCCTAAAACCAGGTCTAAACCAGGTCCTAAGACCAGGTCTAAATCAGGTGTTTTAATAACATGTTTTAAGAAGAGCAGGACTACAAAAGCAGCTCTGGAGCAGGTCTTGAGCAGGATGAAATCAGGACTAAACCAGGTCTAAACCAGGTCTGGAGCAGGTCTTAAAAGCAGGACTAAACCAGGTCTAAACCAGGTCCTAAGACCAGGTCTAAATCAGGTGTTTTAATAACATGTTTTAAGAGGAGCAGGACTATAAAGCAGCTCTGGAACAGGTCTTGAGCAGGATGAAATCAGGACTAAACCAGGTCTAAACCAGGTCTGGAGCAGGTCTTAAAAGCAGAACTAAACCAGGTCTTATTAGCTGGACTATAAAGCAGCAGCTCTGGTGCAGATGTAAATGAACACGTGTCCAGCAGGCGTGTGGGTTTAGCCTGGTCATATAATCCAGGTCTAAACCAGGTCTTGAACAGGTCTAAACCAGGTCTTGAGCAGGACTAAACCAGGTCTAAACCAGGTCTAATAGGAGCAGGTTTTAGGAGGAGCAGGACTATAAAGCAGCAGCAGATGTAAATGAACATGTGTCCGGCAGGCGTGTGGGTTTAGCGCGTTAATTCTGGTCACATAAAACATGAGACGTGTCAGAGGTGATGTAAATGTCTTTTACTCGGCCGCGCTGCTTCACATTCATAATTCATAAAGATTAAAGATGAATTTGAGACGGCCAAATCGATACGGACACACGAGAAGGAGAAGGAACGGCTTGTGCATCTGATTTTGTCTCCAAACGCTGCACATTCCACAGTGTTTCTGCGGCGGTTCGTAATCACTGTAAAACACACACACAGGACGCTTAAAGACAACAGCAGTGGTGAAGAAGAAATGTCCTACACTCTCTGATCATTACAGCGATATTCAAACATGTGAGCAGCTCTGTAATCACGGTTTATAGAGTGTAAAAGCATGTGATTATTACATTATTCATTCTGAAACTTAATATTTAAAACCTGGCTGGCTCCAGATGGATCTGTGTTGAACTTCCTCGGCTCAAAGCGGACCAAACCCAATCAGAGCGGGAGTTACAGAACAAGCAGCAAAACTCAAAAAGCTGTTTTATACAAAATCTCTTGAAACAAAAACAAATGTATGATGTGTGAATAGGTCAGAATTGCCACAGAATCCAACAGTTCTTAAAGGGAACCCTGGATATGAAGATAAATGTGGCTAAAACACTAGTACTGGTCATGCTTATTTAAATAAATTACAAACAAATATATAACTGCTTACTATTTTTTATAAATCTGTCATTGTTTATGTTGTTTTCAAGCCGCTGGGAGCCGCCATTTTGGTTGATTACATAAAATAGTGTTTTCATTAGAGATGCACCGATACCACTTTTTCCAAAACCGAGTAGATACCGATACTTTATTTTTCAGTACTCGTCGATACCGATACCGATACCAATACCAGGCATAATTTTTTCAGAAGTCCAAACTGTCCCCCCAAAAAACTACTTTTGCAAAAAAATAATAATAATATAAAAATCTAGCATTATGACATCCCACTCTACAACAGTAACATAGCCATGACCTTCAAAATGAAAAATAATTACAACTGTTACTGTTACCATAATGAACGGTTGAATGGTGAAATATTCAGATAGGCCTATAGGTCCTTTAAGCAGAAAGCCTCAAAAGCCTGTGTAAGATTTTTATAAAGCTTGTCTTGTAGTCTAATAGTTTCACACTAAAATAATTATTTGTTAGACAGTTGCAAATATCAGTAAAATGCATCAGGATAAAATAGTTGTATTTATTTATAAGCAGCCTTCCTTGTGACTGCTGCGTCTCCTCCGCGCTAGTAGCATTAGCCGCTTTAGCACAACCGTGAGCTTTCCTTCTGTTTCCACGGCCACACTTTGGACAATATGGACATGCTATACCTCTTTTGAAAGCTTACATTCTGCTCTATTCAGTCGCTAAAGTTGTTTTTCAATTGCAACAAGTTACAAAGCGTCCACAAGAAGTGAAGCGCCACGTTAGCCGCTACATATCATAAACAGTAGCCTACGGCACACTGTGCCAATGACAACAACAGAGAACATTTTACATTATATACGTTATAAATGTTTCTATTCTTCATGTGTCACATTTAGGTGAGTTAGTCTGTTTGAAATGTGACTTAGGCCAATGTGAAGTAATATGAACAGCTCATTGCAGAGTCACTGCTGCAGCCGAGAGGTTGTGGGTCAAGACTCCACACGCAGCTAAGTGGTATCGGCGCTTGGTATCGAGGCCAAATTAAGTACTAGGTCCTGGTATCGACCTGATACTCGATACTGGTATTGGTATCGGTTCATCCCTAGTTTTCATGGTTACTCCCACAGTTTCATCTGTGAACAGTTCCACAAAAACACCTCTGACAGTGTCCAGTTCTTCCTCTTCCTCTTGATTATCTTCAGTTTTACTAGATTCCACATAATCGTTCTGTATTTGGCTCAAACTGAAAAGGTTTAACTGAGGAATTCATGTTGCTTAGTTACCTGTTACCTGTTATTTTATGTCATAGCCGCAGCAAAATGGCAGCCTCCATGTCAAAATGGCAGCCTCCATGTCATTTCTTCATAACACTATTTTAATAAAACTACAAACACTTCCAAGGTATTTGTCCTGTATTTATATAAGTGATGATATTAGAAGTGTTTTAGGATAAACATGTGATTATATCCAGGGTTCACTTTAAAGCTGCAGACTCATGTGCAAACTAAGTTAGAGGCTGCAAAAACTCGACACAGCTGATATTTTTCTAACACACAGACACTAAAGATGCTAAATGTGAGTTGATGCGTATCTGTTTTGTGTAATACGTTATAAGTGTATGTTCCGATATCACATTAAGTGCAAAACACTCACAAATAACACATGCATATTTTCAGTTTGCACCTGCAGTTTAGCACCTGGCTTGATAAATCAGACTCTTAGTGTTTCTGTTGAGCTCTCTGGACAAATCCTTTCTCCTGTAGAGGGATTTTCAGCTGCAGGACTAAAGGAGCGAACAACTGTAAGCACGAACGTCGTATCCAGATAAAATAATAGATCTGTGGCTACTTCCTGTTGTCTTTGCTGACAGCCCTGTCACTCTCCAGTCGGAGTCAGAGCAGAATTTGAGTCAAAAGTTAGTTAGTGTTTGACTACGGCAACACCTACGGGACAAACAACATATGCTATCTTTATAATTTACTTTTTAAATATGTTTATTTTATGTTACATATGAGCTGAACGTTTGTGAAAACACAATAATTAACTGTAAATAAACTTAAACAAACAGCTCAGAGCAGTGAAACTTCCAGGTCACCAACGTTAGAGTTAAATTGAATGTTTTTTATGAGAGCAAAAAGTACGAGATTTTACGTGCGTTTTACAAAAATAAACATTATTAAACTTTCTTAACGAACGTTTTTTAATCTTATATGAGGCGATCTAAGGTTACAACTGACAAATAACGTTTTTAGACGTTTCTGACAGTTTAAACAATGAAAATATAGTCAAGCTAACAACTAGCATGACTGACTCCGATTGGGGAGTGACACCCCCCTCACCACACCACCTGCTGCGATGTGATTGGCCCGTTAAACCAGTGGTTGGTACTTCAAACCAATCAGAGCAGGTGGAATAAGTTGGATTCTTTGAGTTTGTGAATTTACAAATATCATCAGAATCCATCAGATTATATTAAAGGTTACAGGTTCCAATCTTCGACTCATCTGAAAGTCACAAAAGAGGATTACAGCGACTTTAAACAATGATTCCTTTTAGTGACTAAACATCTGTGAATACTAAGAATGTACTGATCTGAAATACTGTATTAGGATTAGGGCTGGGCGATATGGCAAAAAACTACCAACACAATTTTTTTTTGAGCCAGATTTTGATTTTATCACGATTCTTGTAGACCGTTTATTTTCCTTTAAATCCATCTGTCAAAGTCCGATCAGTGTTGCAAAATTTTCAGAGAGAAACAAGCAACCTCAGCCCTTCAATAAAAAGTTTATAAAAGAATCGATTACTTCGAACATTGTGTGTTGCTGCAAAACAAGTGTTAGAGGTTTTTCCATATCATATGTTTCTCTTACATAAACAGCGACTTTGAAATGAAAACATGGTAAAAATTACAGTTACAGTTATATAAATTGATACATTTCCATAAATCAAACCTGAAAAATTGCTAAGTTCAAAAGAGACTTCAAAACAGAAGCCCAGACATGGATTTGGCAACTCTTAGACTAAGGTACTAGGTTGGAAAAAATTTCTATATTTGAACTAACAGATGCATCAAATAGAGAAAAGGGAAATCACTATTTGACGATTTCATCAAAAAAGCAGATTGTCACAGAGATTAGCTCAATATTTTTATATTGTGATAATATTTTTATCACAATATTGCCCAGACCAAATATCAGTGCCAGCAGGATATTTAGCTGGATCAGGTTTTGGTTCCACATCAGTTTAACTGGACATAGAGACTCATTTACTGACTGCTGTTTATCCAGAGTCTCTCATCATCTCTCTCAGCATTGTGTTCATATTAAGTTGTTAAACTGTGACTTGTATTATAAATAATAGTTATAACACGGTAGTGCACGGTGGCAGAGTGGTTAGAGCTCTGGCTTCCCAATAAGGAGGTCGTGGGTTCGACTTCCGGGTCGAACCATATCAACATCTCACGATCTCTCTGGGTGGAGTTTGCATGTTCTCCCTGTGTCACTGTGGGTTTTCTCCGGTTTCCTCCAAAAACATGTATGTTTAGGTTAATTGGGCATCACTGTAAATTTCCCTTAGTGAGTGAATGAGAGAGTGAATGTTTGTCTGTCTAACCCTGCGGTAAGTTGGCCACTGTCCAGGGTGTTTCCCCGCCTAAGGCCCAAAGTCACTGGGATAGGCTCCAGTCACCCGCGACCCCTAACGGGATTAAGCGGTAGAAAATGAATGAATGAATAACACATGACCATATATGTTTCTATAAGAAAAAAAAGGCAAGTTCAGCTCTCTTCAGTTCAGTATCGGTTGATATCAGAGAATCACAGTACAAGTATAAGTGTTTATACACAGTTTAAGTGTTGGGCTCAGTGCATCTCTAGTGAATATTATTAGATCGTAGAATATTATTAGTCCTTGTGTCCCGTTGGGGAGTTTTACATTCATTTGTAAAACATTCATTTTTAAATTGCCCATCATTGTTCTGTTGGAGCCATTTTGTCCCATTGACTTCCATTAGAAACACTGAAAATCCTCTAGAAAAGTGTCATTTTACAAACTTTAGTGTTTGTTCCTTTTCAGAAGAGCTGAAATGTGTCGTTTTTAGACTTTTAGATGAATTGTGTATATTTCTCAGTGAAACAGGCCTGTGAATAGTAACACACAGTTTCCCCATGCAACAGAACAAGAGACAAAACTACAAACTGCTTCTGCACAAAAACTACAAAACCATCCAAGAGTTTGAACATGTCCAAGGCTGGAAGAAAAGCTCCAAACAAATCCACTTTAGATTCACATTTTCACCTCTGACAATCTGCTTTTACAAGTCTGGACGAAGAATCAAACCAAGAGGAGTTTTTTTTTGTTAGAACAGAAGTCAAAAAGTGGAATAAAAGGCTCTAACAGGAGGATTAGACAAAAACACAAAAGTGCAGAAACATTACACTCAGGTCTTTGAAAGTCACGTTGTCATTGTTAATTAGCACTTATTTTTGTAATTAAGTTTCCTAAGATTCTACATAATGTCTGTCCTCACACTGATGTCATTATTTAGACTCAGAAAGTAAAGTTGTAAGCCTCAAACACATCTTTATAAACATTTATCTCAAATGTAACTGCGCTGGTGTGTTTAACCGTCCGAGGCTTTTAACGTGTGTTTTGTTTGTAAATGAAAGAAAAGCCGCAGATAGATCTAATGCTGCTGTTTGGCTCCATTACCCAGAGTGCACTGCGGTGACGTCGTGCACTTTTCAGATGTTTATCAGACGACTCCGGCTCTGACTGTAAAACTGATGCATTTACCCCACAAACTCAGCAGAATCCAGCGAACGCAGAGGTTTTACCAGAAACAGAAGCAGCAGCAGGAGGAGAAGTGTCTGATGTGATTAAGAATGAACTGGTCTGAGTTTAATCACAGACAGACGGTTAAAGGGTCAGATCTGTGGAGAGGCGAGCACACAGATAAAAATAAGTATTTGTATTTTTCACAAATCAGGAGAATAATTCACCAGCGGACTGAAGTGTGTTTGTAAAGAGATGTTTTTGTGTCTAAATCAGTGCTTCTCAATTATTTTTTGCCGAGCCCCCCCGACTCGCCGATTCAACTAAAAATCTGATTATTACCTACAAAAAGTGTACAAGTGAATCCTTTATAAGAAAAACTAGCCCACAAAGCACTCTCTGAATCGAATAATAAAGAATTTTGGTTCTAATCAGGAGCAGAATGCAGCGTTCTGATTGGCTGAGCTTGGGTGGTCCTCCTCAGTTTCACTTTAAAAGAGAAAAAAGATGGTTTTATGTCCAAATTGGAACCAAAACTTAATACATATTGATATTAACAATGTGTTGAAGGATTTATGAGAGGAAGTTGTCAGATTTAAAACCTAAATTGTGTTTGCAGAGTGAAAATCACCCACCCCACCTTTAACTTTATTTTGTACATTTACACTTTGCAAAAGCATTTAGCAAACCAACTAAGTTTTTATTATTTTTTGTATGAATATTTTTGCAGTGTTATTTTTACAGTGTAGTTAGCTGCACAGGCTGAACTGAAAGTGGCGCTATTCTACAAGTGATTGGAGCCGTACTGTTTGTGTTCAGTAAAGTTGGTGAAATGATGTGGCAGATTAGACGTTTTATCGCGGAAACACGACCTCTCGATTTGTTGGCGCTGCTCTGTCCCGGTTGCGCGAGCGCGCGGTGTCGGGGCCGTTCTTTCCACCGGTGTGTGTCTGGCGCGGTGCGCGAGAAGCCTGGACTGCTGCACACAAACACAAGCAGAGAGACGCAAACGCAGAAATGTACCAACACCAGCACCATGATCAAAGCAGGGCAGACAAGGCGCGTGAACGGGACAGATTTTATGAAACGCGCTGATTCAGGACCGACAGGACAGGAGTTTATCGATCCGGACTGTTACTGAAGTACTAGTCTAAATGTTAACGCTAACAGCAAATACTCAGTACAAATGCTAACCCAGCGCTTCTCAAAGTGTGGGGCGCGCCTGTTTAGGGGGCACAGAAAGTTTTCAGGGGGGTCGCGGGGAGCAGTTCCTTTTCTCTCCCTAACGCTCATGAACAGTCCAGAGGATCTCTTCTGCTGCAGTTTGTGCAGGTGGCACGAGGAAGAGAGTCAGACACGAGTCTGAGCTCCGCCTCAGTTTTTAAAAAAAGTTAGTATCATGTTTGTGTCCAGATGTTACAGCAAACCCATGTGATAAAAAAGCCAAAAGCTGGTATTCCGTGTTAGGGATGCACTGATACTGGGATATCGGTGCCGATCCAGGCAATGTTGCTGGATCGGGTATCGGCTCCATGATATCGGTTCAGTCAATACTGATGTTGTCCCTTTCATTGGACATAATGAGACTAATTTATTGGCTGGTGTTGATTCAGAACATCTCATAATGTTTGACATTTTGTTCAGATTAATTTGTTAAGTTGTGACTGACACTAGAAATAATATTTACATAACACTACACAACCAAATGTCTTATGCTTTGATAAGAAAAGTAAGGTATTTCAGTTCTTACACTGTTATCGGTTGATATCGAGTATCGGCAAATACTTAAGTCAAAGTATCGGAATCGGTATCGGAACAGAAAAAGCTGGATCGGTGCATCCCTATTCCGTGTCAAGCGGATGTGTGTTTTTCCGGTCGACGTAATGACGTAACGGCGTAAGTGCGTCTGTCCTCTCCCCAGACGTTAAACGGAATAAAATAAAGCCGATTTAGTGTGTTTAACATGTAAACCTTTATTCTGAATTATTATTTCCATGTAAACCTGAAGGAAAACATTTTATTTCCAAACTATTTAATTCGGAATTAAGAAACATCATGTAAACGTGGCCATTGTGGTGTTTAAACCTGCTGTAGGACGAGACACTGGAGGAGACAGAGACTGCAAAAGGACACTGCCTGGAGGAGGAGAAAGTTGTGCTGTTAACTACGTTTTATAAAAGCTGCAAAACCTTTATTTCTCTCTCTTTTGCAAAAGGCAGGAACGCAGAGAAGAAGCGTCCTTGTCCCACAAACTTGTTTAGAGCTTTGAAAATATTCTGTGTCTAAAATCGCCTCAACTCACGAAACCCAAAGCTTTAACGCTGTCCGGTCTGAACGCCGCAAGAGAAAATAAATATGTTGCAAAATCATTATCACATACCGAGCTCGTCTCTTATTAAAATCCAATTATGAAACTAAAAAAGGAATTCAGAGAGACACGGACAGGAGAAGAGATCAGAATCACGGTCCAGACGCAGAAAAGAGTCGAGGTCATAGTTCAGGACGAGAACCTTGGAGACTCAATGTAAAACTGAAACATGAGCAGGTCTTTTCTGATGAACATATTTCCTTATAATGAACATTCTGAACCAGCACCTGCACATTTCCATTAAAATCAGAGTTATTACGTCTGCTGTGTCACTGTTAAAGGTTCAACGTGTAACTTTTTCCGTGAGGTGTGTGTGTGTGTGGGGGGGGGGGGCGGCCCGTCACAAGCACCGCCAACAGAAAGAGGACAAAATGAGCGAGGTGTGTAGCTAAAGTTGATCAAAACTGATTAAAATGTGATTAAAATGACCACGACAGGTTGAACTACACATTTAGGCGGCATGGTGGCAGAGCGGTTATCGCTCTGGCCTCACAGCAAGAAGGTCGCGGGTTCGATTCCCGCTCAGGCCGGGCCTTTCTGTGTGGAGTTTGCATGTTCCTCCACGTGTCTGGGTGGTTTCCTCCGGGCACTCCGGTTTCCCACCAACCAATAACATGCAGGTTAGAGTAATATTCTCCAGCTATAGTCCTGACCGAGTCTAAAGAACATCTGGAGATGGTCTCCGAGCGCTGCACTGCAGTGATCACTGCTCCTGAGGAGATGCTCCAGAGGCTGAAGGATCCAGGGTCAAATGCAGAGGACACATTTCCTGGGACAATAAAGTGTAACTTAACCTTAACTTATTTCACACAGACGTAGTTAAGATCAACATACTTCAGGTTTTACTAAACATTTTTCAAATTTCATTCCAGTTTGGCCATTTTTTAGCATTAAAAATGTACTTCCTGTTCATCAATGATGACATCACGCTGGATAGTTGCCTAGTGACCATGTAATAAATTGGGCCCAAACTCTTCAAATGTAATGGTTTTTACTTGAGTCATACAAATCCACTAGAACTCACTGTTTTATTAAACATGTGTTTACAGAGACATATAAATCAGTTTCTTGTGAGAAAATGTAAAATGTCTTTGTCTCCCAGTGTGATGTCATCAGTTTAGAACTCGGCTCTACTTCCTGGTGTTTTCAACAGATTCTCACATTTTTCTCCACAAACTTGTTCTTGATTAAAGTAAAACTATCATTTATAATTACAACAGGTGTTAATCTACCAAACTAGATAAATAATTCGGTCGGTCGACAGGTTTCACTGTCACAGGACTACAGATGAAAAATAGCCTCTGGCTAATTCTGGCATATTTACAGAAATGTTGATTAATATGCACTGTCCTTGAAATAAATAAATAAATAAATTGAAAAACGTTCAAACCTGTCAGAGGCACTTTAAACATCCTTGTCCAATCAGAGGAGCTTATTTTCGTCTGCCGGTGCATAGTCCCGCCTCTGTTGGTGCGATCTCAGTCTGACTTAAAATCTCACCCACTGCTTCTATTGAGACTAATGTAAAAGTGTTTGTTTCTAAGTTTCAGCTCTACAATGCAAACTAATGTGATTGTACCAACGCTGTGCGTCGTCACGTCACCTTGCCCCAAGTGGAGCTTAAGTATCTCGGGGTCTTGTTTACGAGGAGCTGAGTCAAAAGGCAAAGCTCTTGATTTACCGGTCAGTCTACGCTCAACCCTCACCTATGGTCATGAGCTTTGGGTAACGACCGAAAGGACAAGATCACAGATACAAGCGTCTATATGAGTTTTTCTCTGCAGGGTGGCTGGGCGCTCCCTTAGAGACAGGGTGAGAAGCTCAGTCACACGGGAGGAACTCGGAGTAGAGCCGCTGCTCCTCCACATCCAGAGGGGCGAGACCAGCTTCACAGATCTGCAGAGTCTCGTTTATAAAGACATGTTGTGTTTGAGGCAATAATCTTCATCATCACAATAATAATAGTTTAATTTAATCACAACTGCAGCGTGTTAATGAAGACATACTCAGTGATCTGAAGCCTGAGGCCGGTGTCCTCGCTCACGCTGGATCTGAAAACACTTACATTAATTCATTTGAATCTCAAAATCCCAAAAGTGAGAATTTGAATGTGATTATCAGAAACATATAAATAATGTAGTGTCCGTGTTCAATAATGTATGTTTGTGCTGCAGTCCTGCTGGAAGGAATTATTAACATCATTAACCCACTCAACACCGCACTAATCACCTTCTCATCAACTTTAGTTAGACACTTCTGATCCAAAAGGACACAAAAAGTCTTTCAGTCAAGTCCTATCTGTTCGTTTTGTGTTCTGGATCGAAAGCTCTGTGTTTAGTTTCACTTTAAATTTAAATTTTTATTTGAGCAAAGCTGCAACAGGAGGAACATAAAGTTCGGCTAAACAGGCGTTCAGAGACTAACTCCGCCCACAACTGAACCTCAAACAGACTCGCAAAAGTGTGAGATGCAGGAGTGCCCAGTGGGTGTGAACAGACTTTGATTGACAGCACCAAATATGAACAGTGAGGTTGTGAATGATGTGAGTTTTGTGTGGGAGCCGTCCAGGTCCTGACGTGAGATTTACAGCTGAAACATACGTATGAAACCTTTGCTTTAGTCTCCATAAGTACATGCGTTTATGGTGTGAGTATTTTCTAAAACTTCCCACAGACACGTGTTTCGACCCAGCCCATCGTTGTACAAGCGACTGTACATCGCACCACTCACTGATCAACCTGAGCCAAATGACGGCTGATGTCATTACAGCAGGTGAAGCTTTCAAACTCTCCTCTGCAGCGATGTCAGAGGAGGAGTTTAGATAAATCATCTGAGCGGCTCGTCTGTCGTGTCAAATTAAATAAATATCAGTGTTCCTCTTCGAAGGAGAACTGACCCCCGCTGCAGGTTGGACCGACCC
Organism: Mugilogobius chulae; assembly: GCA_038363315.1. Taxonomy (NCBI): domain Eukaryota; kingdom Metazoa; phylum Chordata; class Actinopteri; order Gobiiformes; family Gobiidae; genus Mugilogobius; species Mugilogobius chulae. The sequence goes on from CM076414.1 coordinate 893,089, forward strand.
GAGTCCGACAAGTCCAGAGGACCCTCGCACTGCAGACAAGAGACAGGTTAGACTGAAACACACGACTAAAGCAGACTAAAACAGGACTAAAGCAGGACTAAAGCAGGACTAAAACAGGACTAAAACAGGACTAAAACAGGACTAAAGCAGGACTAAAGCAGGACTAAAACAGGACTAAAAACAGGACTAAAGCAGGACTAAAACACGACTAAAGCAGGACTAAAGCAGGACTAAAACAGGACTAAAGCAGGACTAAAGCAGGACTAAAGCAGGACTAAAACAGGACTAAAGCAGGACTAAAGCAGACTAAACAGGACTAAAACAGGACTAAAGCAGGACTAAACACGACTAAAGCAGGACTAAAGCAGGACTAAAACAGGACTAAAGCAGGACTAAAGCAGACTAAAACAGGACTAAAACAGGACTAAAGCAGACTAAAGCAGGACTAAACAGGACTAAAACAGGACTAAAGCAGGACTAAAGCAGGACTAAAGCAGGACTAAAGCAGGACTAAAGCAGGACTAAAACAGGACTAAAACAGGACTAAAACAGGACTAAAGCAGGACTAAAGCAGGACTAAAACAGGACTAAACAGGACTAAAGCAGGACTAAAACAGGACTAAAGCAGGACTAAAGCAGGACTAAAACAGGACTAAAACAGGACTAAAGCAGGACTAAAACAGGACTAAAGCAGGACTAAAACAGGACTAAAGCAGGACCCCCCCCCCCACACACACACACACACTCATTACAGAATGTCAGATTTAGTTTCACTCTTAAAACAAATGTAATTTATTTTTACACAATTCTCGTACTAAAAAACGAGAACACATTACCCCAGTACTAAAAGATCTTCACTGGCTTCCTGTTGAGTCTAGAGTCAAATTTAAAATTCTTCTTCTAACCTATAAAGCTTTAAATGACTTGGCCCCTTCTTATATCAAAGATGAAATAATTCCTTATCATCCTAACCGTTCACTTCGCTCTCAAGATGCTGGACTTCTGGTGGTTCCTAGAGTCTCTAAAAGCACAATAGGAGGCAGAGCATTTAGCTATCAAGCTCCCTGGCTATGGAATCAGCTCCCTGCTCATGTCAAAGACGCTGACACAGTCTCTACATTTAAGATTAGGCTCAAAACGTTCCTCTTCGGATTATCTTATGATCAGGTCAGTTAGGAACAGACTCTAAACCCACAGTTCTAGTCAGGCTGCCCTAGGAGCAAATATACTGGGGAAAGTCTGTCCTCTCACTTCTGCCTTTCTTGTAAAGAATAATAAACTACAGTTCATCTCTTGTTTGTTCTTTGCTCTTCACTCGTTGTCCCCTTTCAGATCGCTGTTTCATTGAATATGTATTGTTTTATTTTGATTTCCTATTATTCATATTTGCTAAAATTAATAATCTTGGGAAGTCCTCAGAGACGACTGTTGTTGTGATTTTGGGCTATACACAAATAAATTGATTTGATGATGATAATTTGACTCACTGTGACGTCGGCAGAGTTTACCCAGCGGCAGTACAGCCGAGGTTTTTGCACACATAACTGCAAAATGAGCAAGTTTGCACAAAAATGTCCAAAAAAAGGCCTGGAAACAGTAGATAATTCAATTTAGACCCCATATACACAGTCTGACAGTGAAAAAAAGTTGATTCTGAGTTTAGTTTATTTTTAAAGGGACTACATATACTTGATTTTTTTGCAACAAAATAACTTAAAAACAATTCCCCCTCAGCACTGACTTGTGTCTTGTGAATGTATTCAGGTGGTAATTAGTCGAAGTTCTGTCAATGTCTAATAAATCCTGTTTGTGTCCAACTTTTAGGGCTATTCCATTAGTACCTGCTTGGCCCTACTCTACCCTACTCTACCCTACTCTACTCTACTCTACTCTACTCTACTCTACTCGGCGCGACTTAGCCCTGGTGCGGAGCTTTTCCATTTGGGGCTGATCGCGCCGACCAGGTACTTTTTTAGTACCTGCTTTACCCCAGGGCCAAGTCGAGCCGAGCAGATACTAAACCTGACGTCAGACGCACGTCGCCTGTTGCGTCACACTTCTACTTCTACATTTCGTACTCTCTGTAGCAAAAAAAAACAGCTCAGTGACATAAAAAACGAGTCCGTTGTCCCTATACGCTAAATACATAAGACAGTAGTTCTATGAGTGTGTGCGTAGACCGGGCTTGTACGTAGGCACATGCAGGTTACCTGTGCTGCTGCGGGGTCCTGCTTCTCACAGTAAACACTCATGGATCCGATACACACGTTTTGAAGCAAGAGATTATAATGCAGCTTCGTCAGGACAGAGAGACGGAGGAGGAAGATGGGACAGCTGACTTTGTGATTGTACATCTGGACCAGAGCGGGACTTTAGACAGACGTGTGAAGGACGTGAAGAAGAGGTGAGTCAGTGAAGAAGAGGTGAGTCAGTGAACGTGTTGACATGAAAAGCTTCACTTTACTGGCCAATGCGGCGGTGGAGATTTGTTTTATATTACGCTTATGAAACGCTGGAGAACGAACGGTCTGATTATCTTTAATTAAAGCCGATGCGCATTGAAACGCTCCGTTGTTTTCTATGAGCTTGCACCATGTCCCCATTTGGGGAGTGACAGTGTTGGCAATTGTACCGCCCAGCTTCACAACAGCCCCACTCGGCCTCTCTTGTAATGGAAATGCTCTCCCTCTGAGCGGGGCTAAGCCGGGTAGAGGCGCGTAGAGTCGAGTAGGTCCAAGCAGGTACTAATGGAAAAGCCCTATTTGTCTGTTGTTGTTTCAGAATGCATAAGTGAACAAATCATGTAGACTGATGTAAGAAATTTAAAATGAATTATTTCTGTTTGTTTAATTTTTAAGGAAGCAAAAATCAGGTACAGTCCCTTTAATGATTATAAATGTCACAAGAATCAGATGATGATTCTGTCTGTATCAGTGTGTTTGTCTGGTTCACATGATTCTTCTCTGAGCAGATGGTGCAGCCTAATCTGACCTGCTCCTGCTGACTCTGCCTCCTCTTCCTCCTCCTCCTCCTCCTCCTCAGAGTCACTCAGGGACAGAGCAGCAGGACCAGGCTGATCAACAACAGTCCAACAGTGTCACGTTAAAGGCCGTTGTACCTGCTCAGTTTAAGTGTTCGGATTGGAACTGATTCTGTCTTTAGTGAAATGTTGTTTTAGCAGCAGAACTGATAAACTCTGACCACAGCACTGGTGAGTTAGTGAGTGTCTGATACAGTTTGTGTCGATCTGTTTCTACTGTCAGGCTGTGTGCGCGTCCCCCATGCTGAGAAACAGATACTCCCTCTATACGGTCACTCCACTGCAGAAAGAGTTAGGATTCTCATTATGGGACGATTCACTTAAGACTCAATTCCATTCAGTTTTTGATTTAGTTCATCTATATTTACTTTTTTTTTACCTTAAGGCACAAAAAAAAACCAGTGTAAATTACATTTAAACCAAAGCCACTGTTAGAGCTCAGAACTTGTACGTTTTATGCACATTTGAACAGTAAACAGATTTGTGCCTCTCGTCCACAGACTGTTAGGTGAGTTTCTTGCTCAGTGCCTTGTTCACCAGCTCCAGTCACTGTGGTCTGTTATTGTCCAAAGCCACGAGGATTTATTATTTTTATTTATTATGAACTGAAAGTCTCATCCGAGCGCTGCGACCGCAGACAAAAATAGACTCTCTACGGATTCTTTCTGCACACTCGCACGACTCTGGGATGTGCACCTGCTCTGCGCTAGGGATGGGTATCGAGAACCGGTTCTACTTGGGAACCGGTTCTATTTTTAGCAATCCACTGGAATCGTTAGTCTCCTCTCTTATGTATTCTTCCTATCGATGCCGCTTTGGGCCGCTGTGCCTTTAAATACTGCGTAAACTTCAACCTCACGCTGGGCTGTGAAATTCGGTTTCATTACAAGCACAACTTTTAGTTTTGGCAAAGCCTAAACCTCTTAATTCACGTGGATACAGCGCGTTTACGCACAGCGCACACAGTAAAGGAGAGAGAAGAAACAACAATACGTCATGTACATGTGGCACTCGGGCGGCTCACACACCAGCGCCGTGACAGCGGAGGTAAGCTTCCTCGTTAATGTGAATGTGTGGAGGATAGGCTCATGTATCTACCATCAGTTGGGGGGGTATATGAACTCTTTCTTTCCGCGCTCCTAATGCGCACTTTGTGTGTGTTTTCTTCGAGCCTGGGCGACCTCTCTCTCACATTCTCTCTTTCCTCCGTCCCACAACTGTCAGCTGTGCCCGCACCTCGGAGCAGACGAGTTATCGGTCTCAAAGCGAGCTGTACCCCTTACGTAGCGTATAGGCTACAGACAGTCCGTTGTGCTGTGCCTGCGTCCTGACCAGCGCACACACAGCCGGTCCAGGAGACACGTGCGTTCACCTCGGACTGGAGTGCGCTGTTCCGCCTTCTCCAAGCACAGACCGTCACCCGGAGCAGACTTTCTGGATCAAACAACTACAGTAGCACAGTTTCTGGTGAGCGCAGGGAGAGTGTGATGTGTGTAGAACCAGGACTTCACGTGGCCAAAGTTACACTCTTACATAGCGTTATTATAGTGTTATCAATATCTAAATAGTTTATGCCTCTAGCTCTGAAATATTAGTTCTGCTCTTCGTTTAGTCTATATTTAATTAGTAATCATCACAATATAGTCCACATTATTGTCTAAATGTATTAAAATTAGTTAAAATACATTTTTTAAATCTAGATACATAAAACACATAATTTTAAGAATCGATAAGAGGCATTGATATCGATAAAATCTTATCAATACCCATCCCTGTCTGCACCGGGGTCTGTGTACAAGGTCACGTTGGTTTTAAGTACTTTCTAAGTCTTGTGAGAGTCGTGTGAGTCCTGCCTCGTTCCGATCAATTCTGGCCTTTCAATTCGATCACTGTAAACTTTTTCTCTTCCCTAAATCCCACAAAACACTAAGAAAGACTCTAAACTAAAGAGCAGATTCTCAGTCACAAAGTCATGACCAAACCTCAGACGCAAAGGAAAAGTTTACCAGAGTTTAAAGAATCTAGAAAAGCCCAGCGGATCCAGGTGGAGTCATCACATTCTCCCACATTCCCCCTTCACAAAAACCTCTCTCCAGTCCAAAATCTAAACCCCGGAGCTCTGAAACCCAAACACACTTCTGCTCCAAACAAAATAAAGATCGTGTGAAGTCTGGTTAATTCAACACAAATATTCTGGCGAGTTCAAGGAGCTGCACCTGAGGCTGTTTCAATTAAGATTCAAACACATTCACACATTCTTCTGTTTCCGTCTGAATTAAACTAACCTTGGACATATTATTTAAACAGATATTTCAAAAGAGCAGCGAGTAAAAACGACAAACCGACGGAAGAGGAGAAGCGTCATAAATAAAACAAACTGAACGTCTTTGTGGGTTTTTTTTAGCCTGAAGTCCGGAGTTAATGAGTCGTTCGGGGAGAAACGCGTGAAGATTGTGGACACATGCAGGCGTGAGGAATCGGGTGAAAAACAATAGCTGTTACGTCAGAGAGACTCCGGTTCAAATGCTTGTGTCCCGCTGGAGAGTTTTAGTATGTTTTATGGTGCTTTTCATGTTTGAATTGTCCATCGTTGTGACAGTTTTGGAGATGTTTCAATGATTTCTTGTTACAAACCTGAGATTGAGGCCCTGTCCCAATAGACCCGTTCAGAGCCTACGTCATTTTGGGGGCGGAGCCGCACTGGTGCCCTCCGCAGAGTTTCCCCATAAGTTTCTATACAAAACAAGTAAGCTGTACTAACGATATTAAACGGTTAGAAAACTTAACAATGACTTCAAACGAAGCTCTGACCATTCCTAATGTGTTCCTTGGGTTTGCACCAGTGACACATTTTATAACTCGTGATTTTTTCGGGCTAACTAGCTTACCGCTAAAATCTATAGAAAAATGAGAGATCACGATCAAAACAAATACATCGCCTCAGAGTCATGTAAGTAAATCCTCTGAGTCTTTTATACAATAATCTTCTGTAGAAATCAGCACAAAATAATGCCACAGGTGCAGTTTACTGTGAGTCTAATTCTACACTGATAATTGATAAATAATTAACACAACTTACACAAAAATCTTAAGCAATGTCACGTTAACTCACCTCCTGTGCTTTTCCTAAATTACGTCGTCAAACTCATCAAGGGATTTGTAGCTCAAAGCTTTTCTCTTGTGCACATGAGTTTTTCCATCAAATATAAATAAATATCAGGTGGCTGAATGTCGGGACACTTACTAACATCATGCTAACATTCAGTAGATAACTGTACATGGATCTGGAGTCACTGCTGTTCGTAAAACTGAGTTTTTAAAGAGAGTTTTGCAATTTTTTAATGAAAATGCACCTGCGTAGCTTGAAAAGCCTGAGACTGGGCACCACTCAGGGCACCAGTTAGCAACGCAGCCATCTTTGTTTTACTAACAGTAAATGGGTCTATATCCACCTTCCACCCTTGTGGCCCTCAGAAGCGCGTTCCGCTGTGGGGTGGGGAGTGCGTAGGGCGTCCCAATTGTCACAGACGGCCTTTAGCCCCGCCCTCTTCACGCCCTTTATCTGCACTTCAGTGAAGTCTGCATGGAAGCGGACTTGGCTGAAGTGTATTACCCAGAGTTCTTTGCTGCGTGTACAAAAATGACGATGTCAGTTAGTTTGATTTTATTAGGTTGTGTAATAATTGTACGGCTGTAATTTTGTTTAGTAAATATCAAATTGAACATAGTATGATGTATTATTAATGAAAAAAAAAAAAATAGAATAAAATAAAAAAGTTCGATTGACCATCAGAGGGCAAGCTCTCTCTCTCTCAAAGCCAACATCCTTTCTAAAATTAATAATCTTGGGAAAAG
>CM076414.1:926820-942523 GCA_038363315.1 Mugilogobius chulae
CACAGCGAGGCAGGAGAGAGACAGACAGAAAGAAGAGAGTGAGGAAACAAAAGGAGAGACAGATAGAGAAGAGAGAGAGAAACAGGAGCCAGCGGATGAGAGACGATAGAGAAGATGAGAGAAACAGGAGAGAGTAGGAGAGAAGACTGAGAGAAAGAGAGAGAACATGAGAGACAGTAGAGAAGAGAGGGAGAGGAGCAGGGATGCAGAGACAGAGAAGAAGAGAAACAGGAGAGAGAGAGAAGAGACGAGAAATGAGAGATGAGATGAGAGACAGATAAGACGAGAAGACGAGAAACAGGAGAGATGTGAGGATGAGAGACAATAGAGAGAGAGAGAAAACAGGAGAATGTAGAGGATGAGAAGACAGATACACTGTGAAAAATCCAAAGGCCAAAAAGTTGATATAACTTATAATTTGAGTCAAAAGAGAAAGAGAGAGGGGAAAAAGAGAGGAGAGAGGTAAGACAAGAGAGAGAGGAGAGAAAGAGAGAGTAAAAAGAAAGGAGGGAGAGACAAGAGAGAGAAGAAAGAGAGTGAAAGAGAGAGAGGAGAACGAGAGAAGGAGAGAGAGGAGAAAGAGAGAGAAAGAAAGAAAGAAAGAAAGAAAGAAAGAGGAGAAAGAGAGGAGACAAGAGATAGAAGAAAGAGAAAGAAGAAAGAGCGAGAGAGAGAGAGAAAGAGAGTAAAAAGAGAGGAGAGAGAGACAAGAGAGATAGAAGAAAGAGAAAGAGAAGAGAGAGAGACAAGAGAGGAGAGAAAGAGAGAGAGGAGAGAACGAAAGAGGAGAAAGAGAGGAGAGAGAGACAAGAGAGAGAGAAGAAAGAGGGAGGAGAGAAAGAGAGGAGAGAGGAGAGGGAGCGAAAAAAGAGCAAGGGGGTGATAGAAATTAAGAAAGAGAGAAAAGGAGAGAGAGAATGTCAGACAACTCACAGGATGAGAGACAGATAGAGAAGGAGGAGAAACAGGAGAGACAGATAGAGAAGAGAGAGAAACAGGAGAGACAGATAGAGAAGAGAGAAACAGGAGCAGGGATGAGAGACAGATAGAGAAGAGAGAGAACAGGAGAGATGTGAGGATGAGAGACAGATAGAGAAGAGAGAGAGAAACAGGAGAGACAGATAGAGAAGAGAGAGAGAAACAGGAGAGACAGATATAGAAGAGAGAGAGAAACAGGAGAGACAGATAGAGAAGAGAGAGAAACAGGAGTAGGGATGAGAGAGAGACAGATAGAGAAGAGAGAGAAACAGGAGCAGGGATGAGAGACAGATAGAGAAGAGAGAGAAACAGGAGAGACAGATAGAGAAGGAGGAGAAACAGGAGCAGGGATGAGAGAGAGACAGATAGAGAAGGAGGAGTGAGTGAACGGGGGGAGGAGGCGAGGAGGCGGCGGCGTGAGGTGGGGTGGGAGGCAGAGAGAGAGTGACCTTTCTCTGATCCAATCTCTCTGATGAATCCTAATGAAGGATTTAATAAAAAGCACAGTTTACAATCTGCCTCTGCATCTGAGCGTGCAGATCCAATTCACAACAGCACATCTACATCTGCAATAACCTCTCCGTCCGTCCCTCCTCCTCCTCCTCCTCACCCCATCACAGCGGCGACGGCGGGAGGTGTGGAGGGGGGGGTTAAATTGGCGAATCTGAAACGGTGAAAGAAGAAGAAGCAGAAGCGGTCGGGCCACATTTTTCCAGCTGCTGCCGTAATGTCACAACTCGTCATATTCATTTGGCCTTAATGAAGCTCGAATCAACAAGGTGAAACGAGCGTAAAACATGAGCAGAGGAGGGGGTGAGGGGGGGTGAGGAGAGGCTGTGCTCCCGGGTCTCGTTTAGATCACGAGAAATATTTACAAGTTACATATGGATAAAGGCCAAAGAGACAATTGTACTGATAATATATTGTACTTGTACTTACACATACACACAAAATTGGTTGTTTTGCAAAAAAGAACTGATTCAGTGATTCATTAGGAACTGCAACACTTTGCACTGAAATAATTCACAAGTGGGTGCATGGTAGGGCTGGGTATTAGCAAGAGCCTTCTGATACAATACGTATTCCGATACATGTTTATCTCGATAAAGTTCCCTCAATACAACACATAAAGATGTATTTGATTGACCAAAATGAGAAAATGTAGAAGAAAATAGACAAGTATTGTATATTCCCTGTAAAAATGTTTTAACGATGTGTTTGAGTGCAGGATTCCTTAAAATCAATGTTAAGAATGTAATGTAGAATTGCAAAATGTAGAAAATGTGTATTTTCACACTGTTTTTTATGTGTGATTATTTGTGTCTTATGGGTAAGTTCCCTTCAGCTCAACAGTTTCAGCTCTAAGCTGCAGTCCAGGGTCAGAAGTGGAATATTTGTTTGAGTTTAAGTATCCTGATACTTATCCCGATACGCCTCCTTGTATCGATACGCCTCCCTGTATCGATACGCCTCCCTGTATCGATACGCCTCCCTGTATCGATACGCCTCCCTGTATCGATACGCCTCCCTGTATCGATACGCCTCCCTGTATCGATACGCCTCCCCTGTATCGATACGCCTCCCTGTATCAATACGCCTCCCTGGATACGCCTCCCTGGACCTCCCTGTATCGATACGCCTCCCTGTATCGATACGCCTCCCTGTATCGATACGCCTCCTGGATACGCCTCCCTGTATCGATACGCCTCCCTGGATACGCCTCTCGTATGTACGCCTCCCTGTATCGATACGCCTCCCTGTATCGATACGCCTCCCTGGATACGCCTCCCTGGATACGCCTCCGGATACGCCTCCCTGTATCGATACGCCTCCCTGGATACGCCTCCCTGTATCGATACGCCTCCCTGGATACGCCTCCCTGTATCGATACGCCTCCCTGTATCGATACGCCTCTCTGTATCGACACGCCTCCCTGTATCGACACGCCTCCCTGTATCGATACGCCTCTCTGTATCGATACGCCTCCCTGGATACGCCTCTCTGTATCGACACGCCTCCCTGTATCGACACGCCTCCCTGTATCGACACGCCTCCCTGTATCGATACGCCTCTCTGTATCGACACGCCTCCCTGTATCGATACGCCTCTCTGTATCGACACGCCTCCCTGTATCGATACGCCTCCCTGTATCGATACACCTCCCTGTATCGATACACCTCCCTGGATACGCCTCCCTGTATCGATACACCTCCCTGTATCGATACGCCTCCCTGTATCGATACAAGTATTGCCAACAAGTTCGTCATGTCCATTGTCCAACATGTCCATTAATGCCTCCCCTGACCCTTCCCCCAGGGCTCCCCTGCAAAAGAGATTCTGAATCTCAGTGGGACTTCCCTGTTTAAATAAAGGTCAATTAAAATTAAATTAATATCGAAACATCGAGTACAGCTCTTCGGTTAGAGCTCTGGCTTCATCACAATAAGGACACTGTGGTTTTGACTCACGGACTGAACCAGTTGACATCTCACGATCTGGGTGGAGTTTGCATGTTCTCCTCGTGTCTTACAGTTTCCTACCCAGGCTGGCGCCACCTAGTGCCTCAATGTGCCTCAATTTCATTTCACTCCAGCTCTAGGTCAGGTGTTGCAGGACTATGGACAGTTCCTATAAACAGGAAGTACAATTGTCCAATCAGCGAACAGGAGCGGAGTAATACAAGTTGAGATAACAGACTAAGCATTCTCCTCCTTTGACCTTGTGTCAAGTATTAACTTAAAATGTGATATTGTACCTTTTAATTTTACGACATAGAAACAACAACAATCACTGACACATGTTTATGCTCCACTTCCTGGATGACAAAATAACCAAAAAGCAAAATCAAAAAAGCCTCCTGTAAAGCAAACAAACCCCAATGATGCGATGTCAGACGATTTCCACAAAGTGAAATGAAACCGGCAGATGCATCAGATCAGTTTCCTCCCACCTCCAAAAGTGTTTACGCTCATTGGGCATCAGTGTAAATTTCTCTGTGAATGAAAGAGAGAGTGAAAGTCTAACCCTGCGACGACAAATGTGACGGTTCTTCAACTTTATCAAATATAATGAGACATGTTTAATAGACTCCTACCACTGAAAACATTTAACTAAAGGCCCTCAGCAGATATTTCAATATTACAAGATATATTTTTTGTACATTTAACTCATTAGTTACCAGTTTAGATCTGACATATTTGGTCCTGTTTTAATTTCCTATTAATTCAGCTTTAGCCCTGGTTTGGAACTCTAGATTAGGCCTGCTTTAGACTTGGTTTAGACCTGCTTTAGACTTGGTTTAGACCTGCTTTAGACCTGGTTTAGACCTGGTTTAATGCTGGGTTGCTCCTGCTTCTGGCTTACATAGTCTAGTCCTTGTTTAAGTTCAATAAAATTTGCAAACCAATAAAAAAATCTAACTCTAGCCGTTAAAACAACCCCAGATTTTGTCACAATTGAGACATTTTGTATAAGCAGTCCTCCAAACATTCTGGCCTTGCAAAAACTTCAGTTGAATAGCCCTGATTTATATACAACATCCTTTATTTGTCCTACAAACACAGTGCAGTGTCTGACAGAATAAACATGTAAAGTAGCATCAGTTTAATACAACACATTACAATAATGCACAATTAGACTTTCACCTGCTTCACCTGCACCTGACTGGGATTTGTCTCAGACTTCTATTCATCTATTCATATAATCACATTAACATTTTCAGCACAAAAGAAGCAGATACGAGTCGTTTGACCTGATGCTGGTGTTTTTTGACCTGAAGCTTTTGTTTTTTGACCTGATGCTTTTGTTTTTTTGACCTGATACTTGTGTTTTTTGATCAGATACTGGTGTTTTTTGACCTGATACTGGTGTTTTTTTATCAGATGGTGGTGTTTTTTGATCAGATACTGGTGTTTTTTGATCAGATACTGGTGTTTTTTGACCTGATACTGGTGTTTTTTTATCAGATGGTGGTGTTTTTTGATCAGATACTGGTGTTTTTTGATCAGATACTGGTGTTTTTTGATCAGATACTGGTGTTTTTTGATCAGATACTGGTGTTTTTTGACTTGATACTGGTGTTTTTTGACCTGAAGCTGGTGTTTTTTGACCTGAAGCTGGTGTTTTTTGTTCTGATGCTTTTGTTTTTGACCTGATGCTTTTGTTTGTTGACTTGATGTTGGTGTTTTTTATCTGACGCTGGTGTTTTTGAACAAATGTTGGTGTTTTTTGATCAGAAGCTGGTGTTTTTTAATCAGATACTGGTGTTTTTCTGATCAGAAGCTGGTGTTTTTTAATCAGATACTGGTATTTTTTAATCAGAAGTTTGTGTTTTTTAATCAGATACTGGTATTTTTCGATCAGAAGCTGGTGTTTTTGATCAGAAGCTTGTGTTTTTTTCATGTGAAGCTTGTGTTTTTGCAGTGCAGAGACCCACAGGAGCCACACACATCCAGGGCTGTGGCTGCAGATGGTTCTCTAAGTGGAGGGGGAAGTGCACAGGATAAACTACTCTTCAATCTCTCATTCACAACATGAGACCAGAGTGAATGTCCTGCAACACTGACACGTACTGACACCTGCTGACGGAGAGCAGAACTACACCCACACAGAGAAAACAGGGATAAAGTCACATGAGCTTCAAACTTTGGTAAAAATCGGTTGTATTTCTTAACTATTATCATCTTTATCATTATTTTCAGCTTCTCTTCCAGACAAAATGTGTAATATAAATGGGTGGGCCTTATTTGACAGTCATTCAGCTCTCATTCCCATAAAGTCAGTCTAGGTCTGCACAATTAACCCTTGTGTCCCATTGGGGAGTTTTACTCTATTTTTAAATTATCCACCATTGCTACAGTTTTATAGATATTTCAATGAAATCTTGTTACAAACCTTAGATCGAGTCATATTTTCAAAAAACCAACTCACAGTTTCACTAAACCCAGAGTCTTGTCATTTACACATGAGCTGTCCTTATGTTCTGTTAGAGCCCTTTTACTCCACTTGTTTTTGACGGCTGTAAAATTATAGTAAAATGTTTTTTTTTCAAACTTTTTTTGCTTAAATCTGTTAATCCACTTCTGTTCTGACTAAAAATACCAAATTTGAAAAAAATCCTCAGTGTTTTAATATTTTTACAGACTTATATAAAAGCTGATTTTCAGAGGTGGTGATGGGACAGTCCCATATGTTTGAATGGGGGAAACTGTGTCTTACTATTAACAGGCCTGTTTCAATGGGAAATACACAAAATTCATAATCAAGTGTAAAAATGACTTATTTCACTTCTTCTGAAAAGGAACAAACATAAAAGTTTGTAAAATCACACTTTTATTGTGGATTTTCAGGGCAATAAAAAAAATGTTTATAATGGAAGTCAATGGGGGAAAATGGCGCTAACAGAAGAAAGAAAACACTGTTACCTGCTTCTGCACAAAAACTACAAATACATCAAAGTCAAAGTCAGGACTCATTTTTAACATGCCCAAGGCTGTAATAAAAGGTTAAAAAAATCTAGATTATATTCACATTTTATATGAAAAATGGGCCATTTTGTGTCACATTTTCACCTCTGAAAATCAGTTTTTTTATAAGTCTGTAAAAATATTAAAACACTGAGGAATTTTTTCAAATTTGGTATTTTTAGTCAGAACAGAAGTGGATTAACAGATCTAACCCAAAAAAGTTTGAAAAGTATATATTTTACTTAAATTTTATAGCTGTCAAAAAAAGTGGAGTAAAAGGGCGCTAACAGGAGATTAGTTTCTTTAACCCTTGTGTCCCGTTCCTAGAGTTCCTGCACCCACCTGACTAAAATCGCTGCGGCCGCCACTACGCCAGTAACGCCAATATTGAATCTAATGGGAAGAAGCCAGAAATTTAGCTTCTGTGGCTCATCTGTGGCATTAAATGAGGCCTTAACTATCCGTACGTATAAAACACAACACAAATAAACATTAGCGACCATTTTGTGGACTTTACTTTTCACAAGTTTAGAAGCATAAATCACACATAAATCAGCTGCTGTTCCCAGGCGTGGCCAGCCCAGCGGACCCGAAAGGTCTAGCGGGCTGACCACGCCCCCCGCCGCTCGGTGGTCTCTGGAGAAGGCTGCTCCACGTACAGGAGAGTTAAAGCTCCCTCGTCTCGATTCAAAGTGTGTGGGCCTCGCTTTCTGATTTCTATTGCTTCTTTGATCCATCGTTTGTATTTGTTGGTTTCTTGATTGATAATCCGTGCATTGTCCCAGTCCATTATGTGGTTATCCCGTTTGCAGTGGTCTGATATTGCCGACTTCAAATTGTCCTGTTGCGCCCTCTGTCGTTCCATGTCACATTCCTTTTTGTGCTCATTTTTCCTGATATTGAAAGTTCTCCCTGTTTCCCCGATGTATGATTTTTCACATGATTTGCATGGTATTTCGTATATTACGTTGCATTTGTTTTCTGGTTTTATCTGGTCCTTGGGGTCTAAGGTTTCTGAACAGTTTTACGGTTGTGCCAATGTTGTGTTGTCTCATTGCCCTTTGAATGCGTTCTGTTACTTCTCGTATATATGGTAGCGTGACGGTGTCTCTGCTCTGATCTGTAATGTTCTTTTTTCGTGTTTTTGGGGGTTTATGGTTTTTGCTTGTGTTGATGGCTTGCTTTTTTCCTTTTTCTATGGCCCATTTTGGATAATGACAGTGTTGTAGTGCTTGTTGAATGTGTTCGGGTCCGCTGGGCTGGCCACGCCTGGGAACAGCAGCTGATAAGACACGTCACCTAGGCGACGTGCGACGCCTCTGACGAAGACGGGAGTGACCCGTCGAAACTATCCATCCATCCATCCATTTTCTTCCGCTTTATCCGGGGTCGGGTCGCGGGGCAACAGTCTGAGCAAGGACGCCCAGGCTTCCCTGTCCATACACACCTCCTCCAGCTCTTCTGGGAGGATCCCGAGGCGTTCCCAGGACAGTCGAGAGACATAGTCCCTCCAGCGTGTCCTGGGTCTTCCCCTTGGCCTCCTCCCAGTGGGACATGCCCGGAACACCTCACCAGGGAGGCTTTGTCCAGGAGGCATCCGGTACAGATGCCCGAGCCACCTCAGCTGACCCCTCTCCATGTGGAGGAGCAGCGGCTCTACTCAGAGCTCCTCCCGTGTGACTGAGCTTCTCACCCTATCTCTAAGGGAGCGCCCAGCCACCCTGCGGAGGAAACTCATTTCGACCGCTTGTATCCGCGATCTTGTCCTTTCGGTCATTACCCAAAGCTCATGACCATAGGTGAGGGTTGGAACGTAGATTGACCGGTAAATCGAGAGTTTTGCCTTTCGACTCCGCTCCTTCTTCACCACAACGGTTCGATACAGCGACTGCATCACTGCTGACGCTGCACCGATCCGCCTGTCAATCTCACCTCCATCCTTCCCTCACTGTGAACAAGACCCCGAGATACTTGAACTCCTCCACTTGAGGCAAGGACTCTCCACCCACCCGGAGAGGGCAAAGCACCTTTTTCCGGTCGAGAACCATGGCCTCGGATTTAGAGGAGCTGATCTTCATCCCAGCCGCTTCACACTCGGCTGCAAACCGTCCCAGTGCATGTTGCAGGTCCCGGTTTGATGGAGCCATCAGAACGACATCATCTGCAAACAGCAGAGATGAAATCCTGTGGTCACCAAACCGGACACCCTCCGGACCGTGACTGCGCCTAGAAATTCTGTCCATAAAAACAATGAACAGAACCGGTGACAAAGGGCAGCCCTGTCGGAGTCCAACATGCACTGGGAACAGGTCTGACTTACTGCCGGCAATGCGAACACAGCTCCTGCTCCGGTCGTACAGAGACCGAACTGCCCTGAGCAAAGGGCCCCGGACCCCATACTCCCGGAGCACTCCCCACAGGACACCACGAGGGACACGGTCGAATGCCTTCTCCAAATCCACAAAGCACATGTGGACTGGTTGGGCAAACTCCCATGAACCCTCGAGCACCCGATGGAGAGTGTAGAGCTGGTCCAGTGTTCCACGGCCGGGACGAAAACCACACTGCTCCTCTTGAATCCGAGGTTCGACTATCGGTCGAAGTCTCCTCTCCAGCACCCTGGAGTAGACCTTACCGGGGAGGCTGAGGAGTGTGATCCCTCTGTAATTGGAACACACCCTCCGGTCCCCATTCTTAAACAGAGGGACCACCACCCCGGTCTGCCAGTCCAGAGGTACTGTCCCAGTTCGCCACGCGATGTTGCAGAGACGTGTCAGCCAAGACAGTCCCACAACATCCAGAGACTTGAGATACTCAGGATGGATCTCATCCACACCCGGAGCCTTGCCACCGAGGAGCTTATTGACAACCTCAGTGACTTCAGCTTGGGTGATGGGTGAGCCTCCACCCGAGTCCTCAGTCTCTGCTTCCTCATCGGAAGACGTGGCGGTGGGATTGAGGAGACCCTCAAAGTATTCCTTCCACCGTCCAACAACATCCCCAGTTGAGGTCAATAGCTCTCCACCTGCACTGTAAACAGTGCTGGTGAAGCACTGCTTCCCCCTCCTGAGGCGTCGGACGGTTTGCCAGAATTTCTTTGAGGCCGACCGATAGTCCTCCTCCATGGCCTCCCCGAACCTCTCCCAGTCCCGAGTTTTTGCCTCTGCGACTGCACAAGCTGCGGTACGCTTGGCCTGCCGGTACCTCTCAACTGCCTCAGGAGTACTACCAGCCAACAAGGCTTTGTAGCACTCCTTCTTCAGCCTGACGGCATCCCTTACTTCCGGTGTCCACCACCGGGTTCGGGGATTGCCGCCACGACAGGCACCTGAGACCTTGCGACCACAGCTCTGAGCGGCCGCATTGACAATGGAGGCTGAGAACATGGTCCACTCAGACTCAATGTCCCCAGTCTCCCCCGGGAGCTGGGAGAAGCTCTCCCGGAGGTGTGAGTTGAATACCCCTCTGACAGAGGACTCGGCAAGACGTTCCCAACAGACCCTCATGATACGTTTGGGTCTGCCAAGTCTGTCCGGCTTCCTCCTCTGCCAGCGGATCCAACTCACCACCAGGTGATGATCGGTTGACAGCTCCGCCCCTCTCTTAACCCGAGTGTCCAAAACACGCGGCCGAAGGTCAGATGACACGACGACAAAGTCGATCATCGACCTCCGGCCTAGGGTGTCCTGGTGCCACGTGCACTGATGGACACCCTTGTGCTGGAACATGGTGTTCGTTATGGACAAACTGTGGCTAGCACAGAAGTCCAATAACAGAACACCGCTCGGATTAAGATCGGGGGGGCCATTCCTCCCAATCACCCCTCTCCAAGTGTCACTGGCGTTGCCCACGTGGGCGTTGAAGTCCCCCAGCAGAACAATGGAGTCCCCGGTGGGTGCACTGTCCAGTACCCCTCCCAGGGACTCCAAGAAGGCCGGGTACTCTGCACTGTTGTTTGGCCCGTAGGCTGCCACAACAGTGAGAGACCTGTCCCCGACCCGAAGGCGCAGGGACGCGACCCTCTCGTCTACTGGGGTGAACTCCAACACATGGCGGCTGAGCTGTGGGGCTATGAGCAGGCCCACACCCGCTCGCCGCCTCACACCATGGGCAACCCCAGAGAAATGGAGCGTCCAGCCCCTCTCGAGGGTAATGGTTCCAGAGCCCAAGCTGTGCGTGGAGGTGAGGCCGACTATATCTAGTCGGAAACGCTCAACCTCCCGCACAAGCTCGGGCTCCTTCCCCGCCAGCGAGGTGACATTCCATGTCCCCAGCGCCAGAGACCGTGTGCATGGACTGGGTCGTCCGGGGACCTCTCCCCGACCGCCGCCCAAAACACACTGCACCCGACCCCTATGGTCCTTCCTGCGGGTGGTGGGCCTGTGGGAAGGTGGCTCCACGTTGCCTTTTCGGGCTGGGCCCGGCCGGGTCCCGTGGGCTAAGACCCGGCCACCAGGCGCTCGCCTGCGAGCTCCCACCCCAGGCCTGGCTCCAGGATGGGGCCCCGGTGACGCCAATCCGGGCGACGTAACGAGCCTCGTTTTCTTTGTCATCATAGGGCTTCTTGAACCGCACTTTGTCTGACTCGTCACCTAGGACCTGTTTGCCATGGGAGACCCTACCAGGGGCATAAAGCCCCGACAACATAGCTCCTAGGATCATCCGAGCACTCAAACCCCTCCACCACGTTAAGGTGGCGGTTCAAGGAGGGGCCGTCGAAACTAGTCAGGTAATAAACCATCTCTTACCGATACTTGTCTGATATAGAAGAAAAACGCTTTCATTTAAACACTTCCCTGATGATGTTTGTGTGAAAGATATTTGACTCTAAAGCCCAGGACATAAAACGTTTACTCAGACGGACCATTTAAACATCTGATCTAGGACCATAAAGTGAAAACATTTAGCTTTAGTGACAGAAGCTAAATGAGATCGCCAATACAACTGGAACAAAGATTTTGAATTGTTTTAAGACGATAGTTCAATTATTAACCAGATTTAAATACTAATTTAAATACGGGACAAACAACCTCATGTTTTATGAGGCTTTTGAAATAATTCAACATAAATGTGCAGAAATTCGACATATTTCGCCGAGGTAAATTTTGCGATCTGCAGATGTTTATGTTCATCAACTATTAGTGTGCATCGTTCAGCCAATACTCGTCCTATTGACGCAAAATAAGAGGTACAGAACATGTGTTTGTTGTTCAAACTGTTCCCAGATTCTTTACTTTTGCGCTCTGTGCTGAGAATGATTAGACACCTGGCTGTGTTTCAAGAACAGGGGGAGGATCCATCACATTTAAGCTTGTAGAATTGGTCACACAGGGTTTATGTACAATGTAAACTTGAGGGTAAAGCCAACAGGCCTGATGACTGGACTGACATGCGTAGTCTGCGTATAGGAAGGTCCGGCTCTGGTGCTGGGATAGTGTGATGTCGGCTATTGAGTCACTTATCGATAAAGCCTGACAGGTTCATAAGGGTGAACATAAGAACTTTTGGTCAGTGAGAATGCCAATGCTAACTGCCATGTGTGCATTTCTTGTCTAGTCCTTCAGTGGTGCTCCTTTTAAATATATTCACTTGTCAATAACCAGCTGATGGCTATTAAACTATTCTATTACGCAGGCACGTGATAAAGAGCAAAGCATCATTACTTCTATAGTCAGAATAAACACATTTACACACACACACACACACCAATATTTACTCACCAATACTCTGAATTACTTGTACACCAAAAACGCAAATGGTCCTGAATCTGGAGCTGGTGGTAGTGGGCGCGCGGATCTTGCGCTGGATCCCGTCTCGTCCCTGAGGCACCCGGCGCCGCTTCCAGTGGCCTTGTAGATTTGCTCATATCGGCTCCTCTCTCGCGCAGCTATGTTTCTCTCCACACTTGACGTTTAGCTGTAATTCACTCTGGGTTCAACAAAAGTTTTGGAAAGCACCTTGTAAGTGTCCCGCAGAACAAATCCCTTTCCAGCTTGTGACAGGAGCTCGGAGAGCTGCTGAGTTCGGAGAGCTGCTGAGTTCGGAGTTGCCCAGTCTTTCTGAACAATGTCCAGCTTTTCTTGAAAAGTCCGTCTTGAAAAAGGCTTTACCAATAAATTTGCAACTAAATCGATTTCTTCTCTCCCTTTAGCCATTGTGACAAAACTGCTCAAAACAAAATAAGCGCAGACAGACAATCAGATGCCGTAGTTATCGTGACGTTGCCGGTGGCCTGCTAGAAGGCCTTGGCGTCGCCAACGTAAAATCTGATTGGTTGAAGCAACAGCTTGATACGCACTTATTATCAATACTATATAAACTGACAGTGAGTACCACCTTGTCCACTTTAAAGTATGAACCCGCTGTCGGTGTTAATTAACAGTAATTAATAGTAACTGACAGTGAAGTACCACCTTGTCCACTTTAAAATACGACCCGCTGTCAGTGTTAGTTAGCTATCAATTACTATAGTAACTGACAGTGAAGTTACCACCTTGTCCACTTTAAAGTATGACCCGCTGTCGGTGTTAATTAACAGTTAATTATGTAGTAACTGACAGTGAAGTACACCTTGTCCACTTTAAATCGACCGCTGTCAGTGTTATTAACAGTTAATTAATGCAGTAACTACCAGTGAATTACCACTGTATTAACTGTACAAGAAGACCAGCTGTCAGTGTTTTTTTTTTTTTTTTGGAACTACTACCAACTTTTACTGTAATTTAGCTAGTGCTCAATACATTATTTACTAGTAACTACTGTTTAAAGCTCAACCAGCTGTAGTATGTAAATATTTAGTGGGGTTTATTGATAAACATTTTGTAAATTGTTAATGTGTTTCATATCTGTTGTGGCTGTGAGCATAATAAAGAGGTGTCTCTTTGTATTAGATTACCCAGTGTTTGATTTTTATCATAAATCTGTATTATACACAATATTTGCAGTAATAAACTTGTTTCATAACAGTCTTTACCTTGTTGTGTAGCATCACAAATAGAACCACCAAGTACACAATTAAGTATCACTAGAGGTACCCGTATAAGTACCACTAATTAGTACAAATGATGCCACCATAATCCTAATTAGCATTCCACAAAAGTACCAGTAACTATCGCTATAATTAATACTTAACTAGCCGGTAACTGTCACTTTAGTTACCAGTACTTGTGACTGTAAGTACCACTACCAGTACACTGTAGTTACCAGTAAGTACCACTGGTACTAACACCAGAAGTACCAGTAAGTACCAGCGTAGTTACTATTAACTAGTGGGCGCTATTTTAGTAAATGTCAATTAAGTACTAGTAACTACCACTGTAGTTAATACTAAATATACTGGTAACTGTCACTTTAGTTACCAGTACTTGTGACTCTAAGTACCACTACAAGTACCACTGTAGTTACCAGTAACTACCACTGGTACTAACACCAGAAGTACCAGTAAGTACCAGTAAGTACCCCCGTAGTTACCTATTAACTAGCGGGCGGTACTTTAAAGTGTTACCCATTATAATATTTCAACCCCTTTTACCTTGCAAAAACATATACCGGTCTGAGTGTATTTAAGTTTTTAGCTTATTTGAGAGAATGTCCATTGTAAAGACATCACACAGTTGTCTCTTCAAGTTTGACCTCAGGAGACTTCATGGACAATGCCACTGGAGCTAATTCGGTTTCAAAGGAAGTAAAGGGATGTAAAGCTCAATTCACAGCTCACTCAGACCATGGAGATGACTACTTTCAGGTCAAAACCAACCTTGTTTCAACTGGCCTAGTTTGAGTCTGACTGACGTAAATCTACACATGAATAGTTTTGGCTGAACACTTTAAAACTATAAGCAAAGTCTTACTTGATTTAGGTTTGGAGCTTGTTTCATGCTTCTTGAATGTGTGTCACCAGTAGGAGATGCTGTTGTGTAGGTTAACACTATGGTCCCTTTGGGGGACCCTTCTGTGCTCCTCAGTCCTGCACTTTGTGGACAACTCTACAGTTTATATTATTATTCTATTCTATTATTATTCTGAAGGAGAGGATGATGTTGATGCAAATTAACATCTATGATGAAGCTGCTTGGTCGTATTTTTATTATCTTGAAATGTTTTGTCTTGTCAGTTGAATTGTTCTGTGTTAAGTGGTTTTGATACTGATGAAGAACTGCTTTTGGATCAAAAAAATTGTAAAAGCCACCATAATATCAGGGACAAAGGGGCGTAGATGCTGTTTCATACCTGGGAGCTTTTAAGTGTCATGTAAGCCCACGCCAGCTAAGCAGCTGTGTATATGACACTTAAAATGACATTTAATTAATTAATTAATTAATTAGTTAATTAATTCATACATACATACATACACACACACATACATACATACATACATACATACATACATACATTCCTTCAAATAAGAAGTTCAAACAGTTCTGCTGGAATAGTCTCAAAAACAAGCCATGAATAAGAATTGATTCTGTTCAGATCAATAATATTTAATGAAGATGTTTAATTTTAGTTCAATCTAGTCAACAGAAATCCAGATGGAAACTTTTACATATTGCAGTAAAACTTTAGTAGTGGCACTTTGTGCACTGTGCAGCACTTTTGAAACTGCTTTTGTTTGTACATGTGCTATAGAAGTAAAGAGGATTGGATTAGATAATGAAAAACTGGCTCTTATCCAACATCTAATTTGATTACACTCTAAAACGAGAACAAAACCTAAAATAAAAACTTTATATATGTCACATAAAATTTATCTAATGTAATTTTTTACATCAATATGTTACGAAAAAAAGGAAAATAACCATGTGAATTTTGGTTGAAGCCACGTGCGACATTTTCTTTGGGTTTAACTGGTAAGTTTAGGCTTCAGGTTACTAAAATGGGTAAGTTTAGGGCTGGGCTTGGGGCAGGTTAAGATTTTCCCGACAACCAAAATTCAAGGTTATTTTACGTTTTGGTTTCGAAACATATTGACGCAAATTAAGTGCTTTTTTATCCGATCATAGTCCATGTTGGACCCATGTGTAGATTCAATTCCCAAAATGTGTTGAGGTCATAAGTGGTGACCAAGACCGAGTTAACCTTACTTTAAAAAAACAACATCTATTTATTTTATGTAATATTAATTTTAGTTTCCCTATATTTGTATTAAATAATATTATGTGAACATCTATTAACTTTCTGTTGCAACAGTACAAAAATAATATCTTTGTTTTCAAGATGATCCATTGCTATCACAGTCAGTAAAAAAAATATTTGTTACA